>OY992890.1:66951187-67193687 GCA_963921405.1 Cepaea hortensis | reverse complement strand
CAAAAATAGTAACTTAAAAAAATGCCCTTCCACACACCATCCATTATTTTTAATGAAAACGCTTTCTAATCACCTGCATGACTACAGTAACTTCTTAAGCAAAAAAAGATGAGTTACAATGTTATGCATTGTGCATTATTTTTATGAAAACTTTGAAAATGCCTTACAGATTGTATCATTATTTATTATAACTCATATGCCGGTACATAACTATGGACAAAGAGTTTATAAATCTTTGAAAACGATGCCACAATATGACTATAAGTTATACAGAAAAGTTATGCCCCTTGAAATAACTTTTATAGAGTTAGGTCCCCTGAGATATATGAAATTATGATGAAAAATGAAAAATGAAATAATACTGGGTAAGCAGGCGATTTCACACTAACAAAATATCACAGTTGACAGCTCTGGAATGAAAGGAAGGCGTGTAGAAAATTTCATCTCAATCGGATGGGCCGTTCGCGAACAAATAAAGGACATACGGACAGAGATACGGACGCACAAGTCTTTTTTATATATAAGACTAGCTGACCCTGCCCGGCTTCGCCCAGACCCTGGTGGGAAGCATCTCATTTAATTCATATAAGTAGTCATATAAGTTCCCGTTCCCGTTACCGACTATCTGTCTATCTGTCTGTCTGTCTGTCTGTCTGTCTGTCTGTCTGACCCGGCCCGGCATTGCCCAGCTCCTGGTGTGAAGCATCTCATTTAATTTATATAAGTAGTCATATAAGTTCCTGTTCCCGACTGTCTATCTGTCTGTCTGTCTGTCTATCTGTCTGCCTGACCCTGTCCGGCTTCGTTAAATTCATACAACAAAAAAAGTAACTTAAAAGAACGTTCTTCCACACACCATCCATTATTTTTAATGAAAACTCTTTCTAATCACCTGCATGACTACAGTAACTTCTTAAGCAAAAAAAGATGAGTTACAATGTTATGCATTGTGCATCATTTTTATGAAAACTTTGAAAATGCCTTACAGATTGTATCATTATTTATTATAACTCATATGCCGGTACATAACTATGGACAAAGAGTTTATAAATCTTTGAAAACGATGCCACAATATGACTATAAGTTATACAGAAAAGTTATGCCCCTTGAAATAACTTTTACGAGTTAGATCCCCTGAAATATATGAAATTATGATGAAAAATGAAAAATGAAATAATACTGAGTAAGCAGGCGATTTCACACTAACAAAATATCACAGTTGACAGCTCTGGAATGAAAGGAAGGCGTGTAGAAAATTTCATCTCAATCGGATGGGCCGTTCGCGAGCGAATAAAGGACATACGGAGATACATAAATAGATACACACATCCTAATTTATATATAAGATTTACAAATATTTAAAAGTGAGACATCTGACTTTGTTTTGCAGAACTAAAAATGTTTTGCGTATCCTTTTACAGGACTTAGCTGTCAACAGCAGCATCTTTCAGCTGTCTGTTGATCTCTTGGCAAGATTACGCTCAGTAGTTTGCCATTGCTTTCTGAGCGGCCGGCTCAGTATCCGCAAGTCACGAGCGGGGGTCGAACCACCTCAGTTCTCGCTCCGCTGCGAGACTCTGCGTGATAAACGGGATTACAGAGAGAAAGTGTTGTAACCCCACAGCCAGAGAGACCGGCTTGCAGAACTAAGTGCATCAAAATTCAGCTCGACTGATGTTGTCGCTACACGCAAACAGTTTGCCAAATGAACATCAGCGATTCGTGTTCTCACTTGTGATTTGATGTCCTTCATGCGACTAAAAAGCTGTTCACACGTATAAGTGTTTCCAAATAGCGGAACCATCGACTGAGCATGTTTGTAAAACGCGGGATATTTATCCTTGTCCAAATACGTTTTATAGAACTCTTCCAAACCAACTTGATGGAATTTCACCTTTAACTGTGTATCACAACACATTTCACAATGTTCCATTTGTAATGTTCCTGGTAATAAATTCACGTCTACCACGAATGGCAGTTGCAAATGCACACCAAAAAAAAAAAAAAAAACAACCTCATGATGTTTTTAAAATCCTGAAATCGGTTTTCAAATCCGAGGTTTAGATCAGATATAAATATGAAGCGTATTTATCCGCCGTCTCCTATGTGACGTCTGTTTGCAATGAGTCAAGTTTTTTTGTCCCCAACTGTTGTTCCCAAAGACCAAGTTTCATTTGAAATGCAAAAATATTATTATACATCTTATTAATTGATTGATCTTTCAGTTGCAGACGAGTATTAAAGTCAAGAGTTGGCTAGTTATATCGACCAGAAATACACAGTCGCAAACCCACTCTTTGTCTTCAAACTCTGGGATACTTTTTGACTTGCTTGCAAAGAATGATTGCATTTCTTGCTGCAAATCAAACACTCTTTTCAACATTTTGGCACGGGTCAGCCATTTTACTTCTGCATGAAATGTAACGTCATTATAATTTGAGTCCAAAGACTTTAGACATTCTTGGAACTGACGGTGATTCAACCCGTTCGACTTAATGAAGATCACTATTTTGACGACCACTTTCATGACATGGTCCATTTTGAGGGACTTCGAACATAAATTCTCCTGATGAATAATGCAATGAAAATTTAGTATTGAGGATTTACCGACTTTGGAGGCCTCATTTTCAATCAATTTTACTAAAAGTTCGTGTATCCCAACCATTTCTGGAGCACCATCCGTTGTTAAGCCCGATAAGTTGTTAAGTTGTATCGAAAAGCGATTCAATGTCGATGTAACTGCCTCTAACAAATCTTGAGACTTAGTAGTGTCCTTAAGTGGATACAGAGCCGCTAATTCTTCTGTCTTTTTAAAATGGAAATCAACACCCCTGATAAAAATTGCCAGTTGGGCAGTATCTGCCATATCTGTGCTTTCATCCAATGCTAGAGCATAAAATATAAACTCGGATGTTCGACTATTCAAATTATCTTCATATGTTTTCCAATGTCGTCCACAAGCCTAGAAATAGTCTGACGAGACAGACTTAATTTTGAGAAATCCTTCTTCTTTTCTGGACACAGAATTTCAACGACGCTCTCCAAACACCTCTTAACCATTTCGTCATATGAATATGGCTTCTTTTTAAAAAAAATGTTTTTGCCAGTATCATGGCTACTGCATAACTAGCTTTTACATAGCATGTTGACTCTGAACCCGCTCTAGTAAATATCTTTTGTTATGCAGAATTTTGTTTTAAAGTCAAATACTTGGTCTTGTCGAAATTGCCCTTTGCACAAATCAAACTTATTTTCATGTTTAGTCTAGTAGTGCCGTTTGATGTTATACTCTTTCAAAACAGAAACAGATTCGTTGCATATCAAGCATATGGGCTTTGTTTTAATTTCCACGAAAAAAAAATAGTTTATAGTCCACCTGTCTTGAAAACTTCTTAATTCTTCCGTGATTCTTCTCTTCTTTGGTTCAACGTCTTTACTAGTTGACGCCATGGCAGGTCTTTGTTTTTAACTGAAAAATAAATACAACGGGTAATACTAATTAATATTAATTAATTAATGTAGATTACATAAATAAAACGTTTCAGGGTTTACTTACCTATAGAATCGATATGGTAGACATAATACTCGGTTAAAGTAGTTTGAACTCTTATTATAAATATGATAAATATGTATTTTAACGTCGATCGCAAAATCTCTCCAGACGCAATGGCGATAATAGAACGAAAGTACAGAATAACACGTAACTGTGTCAGGCTGGACTGAAAGTAGTTATGAGTATGAGCCCGATCGCATTGCGAGCTTCCCGAAGACGCCGAAGACCACAGAACATATATATCAGAAGTTGACATCTCATATTAAATTTTATTAAAAACCAAAACAAAAAAAAAAAAAAAAAAAAAAAAAAAATAAGTTACATTGAGTGTCAAATAGCGGGATATTTGAAATAGCTAACATCTGTGAATTTTCCAGAAAATGCGGGATATTTACAATAGCTCAAACCCAAAATATTTTTCCAAAATGCGAGATATTTCAAATTTCTCTTAGCTGTAATTGAAAAAATATATATATATATGATACGAACGGCTAATGATGTAATGTTCTTTTGGTGATATGTACAATAAAGTTAACATTTATGTTCATTTGACATAGCTCCGCGGACCGCAACATGACACCCAGCGGGCCGCATGCGGCCCGCGGGCCTCGTGTTGGCCACCCCTGCTCTAGAGGTTTTAAGAATTTTATCAACAGTTGAGTTGAGTTAAGTTGAGCTGAACTGAGTTGAGCTTAATTAATTTGAGCTAGGAAACGACATCACTGTACACAGGACATTCCCACATTAGCTCCGTTCCCTCGTTCAACTGCTAATAGTTCCAACTGTCATCTGATTGAAAGTTCTCTTGGTCTTCCCTCTCGGTTTTGAGATTCGCCCAGAACCCCTGCCGATCCTCTGTATATCATTCTCTCCACATACGGATTTTTAGTCTGTTCAACCACTTTCTCCACCTGGTTCTACAGGTTTTTTACCACCTCGCCCTTGTCCGTAGATAATCTACCACCGAGAGGTGCATTCCGTGACAGCCTATCAGCCTGTTTATTCTCCGCCATGACCAGGGCAGAAAATCAATGCAATTCTCACAATCTGTAACCTCTGAAGCGAGGCAAGCCATTCTACACAAAACATTCCTTTCTCCACCTTACTAAGCACATTCGGTGAGTCCGTAATAAATACGTGTATTTCAGGGGTCTTCTCCAACCATAGGAAGGCTGCTGTTACTGCTTCCGCCTGCATTCTCTCGCTGGAGGTTGTAGTCTCATATGCCAGGTTGTAGTCTGATATGCCAGGTTGTAGTCTCATATGCCAGGTTGTAGTCTCATGTGTCAGGTTGTAGTATCATATGCCAGGTTGTAGTCCCATATGCCAGACTCTCCTGTTATCAACAGACTTCAACCCAATGTCCAAAGGAAGTAATTGCTGGAAAAAAAATAATATGTTATAGCTCAGTATTCTATTGCTGCTATGGCCTCAATGATTACACATGTTCAGCATTTCCGTGTCCCTAATGCAGCAAGTAAGAAGATGTTGGATAATTTAACATCATGGCATGGAGGACATCAGTATCAGAAATGAGTGACAGCACACGAAATAGAAGATGTGGATAGACAAATTCACCAATGTCATACGGCGTGGACTGTAAGAAGAAAACATGCAGCATCGGGGTTTCAAAATTAACTAAAATCACACAACCCTACAAAAAATATTTCTTTGGGGTGCCAAACATTTTACACCTAATTTTGCATATAGGGGACCTCCTAAATCCAAATATCACATTTATTTGTCGTAGTAGCTCTAGTTTTTTAGACACTGGCATTTGTGCATTTACTAATATTATTACAGGATAGTATTATAAGGCTCTGGAAATAAAAAATAAATTTAAAAAGCTAGCGCTAAATAGTCTCTTATAAAATGAAACTGCTTGTTTACTTAGAAGTTTCAGTTTTGCAAGAATCTTCCAAGAATTTTCATTTTTAGACCTTAACTCCCTGCATGCATGGTAGTATGCAAGTTATTTTGTTACCCTTCTAAGATAGAACGACATCATCTTCAAGAAGAGCAGGCTTTCTCTTCACCGGATGTTTTTGTTATATTTGTGGAGAGTACACTTTGAAAGAAGAACACAGGAAGCATATTATTGTGTTTATGAAAAAAGTATACTTTGCTTACTTTAAAATAAAACTAGGTTGCCATGACAAGTCTTGGGCTCCTTATATTGTTTGCCTAACATGTGTTGAACACCTGCGACAGTGGACTTGTGGGAAAATAACATGTTTAAAATTTGGAATTCCAATGGTTTGGAGAGAGCCCAAGAACCACCACGCCGACTGTTATTTCTGTGTTGTCAATATTGATTGATTGATTGATTGATTTAGGAACCGACATCACAGCATTCAGGACATTCCCATAAGCGCTCCGTCCCCATCCTCAGCAGCCAGCGAAGAGTTCCAACACTAATGTGTTGTCAATATTAAGGGAATTAATGCAAAAAATCACAAACATTTGACATATCCAGATTTAGATTCTGCTAGACAACCCGTTTCACATGCAAGTAACATACCAATTCCAACTTCCAGTCAGATTTCGGATTCCATGCTAAAAGATGAGACAGACAATGATAGTGATTTCGAAGTTATTTTCCAGCTGTACAACGCTTCGACTAGCGTTAACAGAATGCTCTAATCCGAGATCTATCTCTCTCCAAGGAATATTCAGAGCTTTTGGTTTCAAGATTGGAAGACAAAATATTACTGACTGCTGAAATAAAGGTTACATTTCATCACAGCAGAGAGCAAGGTTTTCTTCCATTCTTTTGTAAAGAAAACAACCTTTGTGTTTTGTACTAATGTAGGAGGTCTTGTAAAGAAAATGGGTGTAGGTCATACACCAGATGAGTCGCGACTTTTTATTGACAGCTCTAACAGAAGTTTGAAAGATGTTCTCTTACACACTGGTAACGAATATGGCTCAGTTACAATTGCTCATTCTAATACAATGAAGGAGGAGTATGCAACAACAAGCACAGTATTTTTTTTTGGGGGGGGGGGGGGAATGAAGTATTTAGAACATAATCGGATGGTTTGTGTAGATCTTAAAATGATGAAATTCTTGCTTGGCCAGCAAAGGGAATTCACCAAATATCCAGGCGTTATTTGTTTGTGGGATAGCAGGGAAAAAGAATACTCACCTGACAAAGAAACAGTGCCAATTGAGGGATGAATTTAAAGTTGGAGAAAAAATATCATCAACAAGATTTCATAGATCGAAAAAGAGTTCTAATGCCACCATAACATATAAATCTCGGCTTGATGAAGCAATTTGTTAAGGCACTGAATAAAGATTTTATCTGTTTTAATTACTTATGCAGAAAGTTTCCGGAATTGAGCATAGACAACGTAAAGCTGCAATTTTTGATGGACCTCAAATTAGAAAGTTAATAAACGATCTAGATTGCATTGATTTGATGAACATAACAGAGTCCGCAACCTGGTCATCATATTTTTAAGTTGTGCAAAAATTTCTGGGTAACTTTACAGCAGATAATTATTTTGAATTAAATGAAAACACACTGTCGAGTTTTTTAAGCTTGGATGCAGCATGACATGATCTCCATAACAGTTTACATTTTTTTCCCGAGGAGCAAGGTGTAATATTTCACCAAGATATAAAAACAATGGAAGAGAGATAACAAGGACTTTGGGATGCCCACGTGATGGCAGATTACTGTTGGACCTTAAGCGTGACTGTCTGGGCATATCGCATTTCATGAAGTCCTCGAAATGAAACTTTTTATGTTTTGATTATAGATTTACAAAAATGCTAGTGATACAGTTTTAATACATTTTGGTGTTTTATATGAAAGTAATAAATGCACAGTAATTACATTTAATTTGAATGCAAATTACAATCAAAATGCCACTATTGGCACCTAACTCTAGGCTTGTACATAACACTTGCCCTACTAAGAAGGTCATTCTTAGTTATCTCAAAAACTAGAGCTTATATAAGAAAATATGGTTACATTTTTGAAATCAGCAAAACAAAATTACCCAAGAACAGCTTTCTAATTTTAGGCACTAAAATGTGTGTAAACCAGTGTTATCAAGATCCCGGTCGATCCAGCATAACATAGATCTTGGAAATGTTCTAGACAGTAATGGCGACCGTTGTGAAATTGACCACATTGCCAGTAGAGTCCCAGTTGGTTTATACGAAGGGGTTTCAAATTAAAACCTGAACTGTTTTATTTTGGAGTGAATATATTCAGAAAAAGTAAAGAACAATTGCATCATTTTCCCATGTAGTCACCACTGCGTTCAATGTAAGTCCACCAGCTCCAATCAATCAATCAATCATCAATCAATCATGTGCCATGCCGGAAAGCGTGGGCGGTCATGATTCGCCATTTCACTCGATAACCAGAGTCGTGGATCAGCTCAGTGTTCCTGTCTCGTCCATGCCATGTGGCCAATAAAGTGCTCGAATTCCTGCAGAAAACAAATTCCCTTGGTCACGTGTGTAGCCACTCATGCACGTCCTGCTGTACACCTTCATCGGACAGAAAAGTCTTGTCTCCCAATGACATTTTGCGTTGTCCAAACAGGCGGAAATCACTTGGGGCTAGGTCTGGCGAGTACGGGGGATGTGGTACACACTGAAAGTGAAGGTCTTCGTTTGTTGCAACCGTTGCACAGACTAAGGGTCGAGCATTGCAATATTGCAAAAGGACACCTTTACTCAGAAGTCCACGTCGTTTTGATTTGATTGTGGGTCGAAGATGATTCCCGAGATCTGTAAACATATCACTGGTGAGTTTTCTCTCTTGGCATGTAGTGCTCTAAAATAACGCCTTGATAATCCCAAACGAGGGACAGCATAACCTTACCTGCAAATGGCTGCGTGCGAAACTTCTTTGATTTCAGTGAGGACAGATGGTGCTATTCCTTGCTCGCTCTCTTCGTTTCCGTCTCGTGGCAGTGAACCAAGGTTTCATCTCCAGTAACAATTCTACATAGGAAACCATCACCTTCTGCTTGAAAGCACTGCAAAAGTTCTTGGCAAGCATCAATGTGTCGTTGTTTCAGTTATGGAATAAGCTGACGTGGCACCACCTTGCAGAGACTTTGCGGTACCGTAGCACATCATGGACGATGTGGTGTGCTGAACCTTGACTGATGTCAAGATGTGCGACAATGTCACTCACAGTCAATCGGCGGTTTTCCCGTACGAGGCCTTAAACTGCCGCAATCAACTCTGGGGTCACTACTTGGTCTGACCCGGTCGTGAACAGCCTGTCACAGAAGTCACGCCGTTTTGAAACTTCCTACTACACTCATATACTTGCTCTGCTGACAGGCATGCATCACCATACTGGACCTTTATTCGCGATGAATTTCTATTGATTTCACCTCTTCAATGAACCTAAAACGTATAATAGAACGCAGCTTCTCTTTGGTGCATGTCAAAAGTGGGGCTGCCATCTTTAAACTGCCCTTATGTGATCACTGTGTTCGTCTGCACGGTGATGTCACGTACTTAACGCTCTTGACATCCTTAACAAAAATATTGACAGATTACAAGACAATGACATGGTTATTGTAATTTCTATCACACTTTTAAAGTTTTCAATCTGAAGCCCCCTCGAAGAAATATGGGGCCAACACCACTTAAACAATACACCTCGAGGCGTAGAAAGGGATGTCGCCGTGGCTGAGAGGTTAAACATACATAAACATTCTATGCTAACCGCGGCGTAGTGGGTTCATTTAATACGCTGGTCAGTTAGACTTAAATGTTGACTACTCATCCATGACTTCAGGAAGTAAATTACAAATACCACAGAAGTCGGAGGGCGTTCGCCTGATGGCGAGGGACACTGGCAATAGGAAAAACTAAGCTTTACTCAAACATCTGTCCCGTGCACTCAATACTGGAAGAAGCTAGTGCGTTAACTACGCTCGAATTGAAAGCGAGAGAACGTAGAAAAAACTTATAACTACTTGATTATTTTCCTGCAGTAAACCACGTGACATCACAGTCATGTGACAGACAGAAAGCGGAAACATGCGTCAGACAGATGGAAGACGTCATCACTGGCGTGCTAGAGACAACGGCGGGAATCACCAGAACTGATCGTCTGCAACAGCTGTGTCTGTGAGTGAACACCACCACCATTAATCATCATCATCATCATCATCATCATCATCATCATCATCATCATCATCATCATCATCATCATTAACACCGTCATCATTATCATCATCTTCTACCTCTTGTTCTTCTCTCTCTCCTCCCCTATCCTCCTCCTACCAATCTTCTTCTTCTTCTTCTTCTTCTTCTTCTTCTTCTTCTTCTTCTTCTTCTTCTTCTTCTTCTTCTTCTTCTTCTTCTTCTTCTCCCCCCCCCCTTCCCTGCAGTATTAACTTTTAACGTCCATTATTATATACTTGTGACCAGTGTGCTAACTGCTACCGTATTCTCATATTTCAGGATATAGCAACAGCTGTTTTCTCTACTCTTCTCTGTCTGTCCATATTTCTGAGATATTGACTATGAGCACTGTCGGATATGTCGAGATTGATGGTTCAACCCCAAAGAGATAAAGGATGCAAAATCCTTTTTCTCAATGTGATCCTGCCCGTTTAATTAAATTAGCTGTTCTGACTCAATTGTTTGAGACCAGAAATAGAGTTTTAGAGAACCAAGGAATACCTTCAGGAAATAACTGAAAAAGGTGTATTCCCTTTTATACCCAAAATATCATTTAAGTGTCTCCTTGCCTCTCCTCTACCAACTAATTAATTCTATCTAGGGTAGTTTAAAACAATTTGACCATGACAAGTAAAAATACAATCAATACATGACACGACCTCATTTTTTACGATTTAATAAACACAAACATGGATTTTGTAAATTGCATTCAAAATTACAATTTCCTGTCATAAAATAAGGATATATACATAAATGGTAATTATACAGAATTGATGTGCCAATTGTAATGTGTATAATAACAGCTATATTTTTTCCAGTGGCATGTACTGCTAATCTTTTACTGGCCTGGATGATCTGAAAAAAAAACAAAAAAAAAAACAAAGAACTGTCTATATTCAGCGTTCTCCACTTCCAGCTTTGGGAATCCCTCTGGCTATCAATTAATTGCTGTATGTTATGTAGTCTTAGTGTTCCAGGTCTGAGTAGAACATGAGTTGGCTCTTGGTTTTCTTTCCCATTTTGGCAGGTAAATGTTTGTGCTACTCTCGCTCCTCCTTGTCTGTAGAATCCATTTTTTTTTTAAATATTCGCGTGCTAATACATGTCAGTTTGTTGCATATCCTTTGCAGAACGTAGCAGTCAACCCCAGCATCTTTGACTGTTCGTGATTCCTGGGCAAGTTTACGTTTAGTAGTTTGCCATTGATTTCTGAACGTCGGCACCCATATTATTTCATTAAAAAAAAAAAAAAAAAAAACGTAAGACGGTCTGCTGCCAAATGGCCTACAGCTGTGTTTCGAACGCGGTATGCGGGATTACGAACTGCGTTTTTTCATATGATAGGGTCATAAAATGTAGGCCTAAATGCACGGAAGAGGAGCCCCGGCGTCGAACATTCTTTCATATGATAGGGCCATAAAATGTTGTAGGCCTGAATGCACGGAGGACGAGCCCCGGCGTCGAACGTTCTTTCATATGATAATTAAGGTGCATGTCCTTAACAGGACGTAGCAGTCAACCCCATCATTTTCGCTGTTCGTGATTCCTGGGCAAATTTTTCGTTCAGTAGTTTGCCATTGCTTTCTGAACGACCGGCATCTATACTTTTTTTTCGAAAAAGTCAGCACCGCTGTGTTTCGAACCCGGGTATACGGGCTCACATACCGCGTTCGCTAGCCCTTAGCCACAGAGACCGATCTTTCATATGATAGGGCCATAAAATGTTGTAGGCCTGAATGCACGGAGGAGGAGCCCAGGCGTCGAACGTTCTTTCATATGATAGGGCCATAAAATGTTGTAGGCCTGAATGCACGGAGGAGGAGCCCAGGCGTCGAACGTTCTTTCATATGATTTTTTTTTTTTTTTTTTTTTTTTCCCGCGTTTCCATCCTGTTTCAGGATATTGCGGTCAACACCAGCATCTTTCAGCTGTATGTTGATTCCTAGGCTAGATTACGCTCATCAGCACGCCACGACTTTCTGAGCGACCGGCTCCATACTCTCATTAGTCACTTTTGCGATTCGAACCACTGCTAATTCTCGTCGCGTCACGTGACGAGAGTATTCGGGGTTAGCGGAGAAAGCTGCTAACCTCTCGGCCACGGAGCCGGCTCTTTCATATGATAGGGCCATAAAATGTTGTAGGCCTGAATGCACGGAGGAGGAGCCCAGGCGTCGAACGTTCTTTCATATGATAGGGCCATAAAATGTTGTAGGCCTGAATGCACGGAGGAGGAGCCCAGGCGTCGAACGTTCTTTCATATGATAGGGCCATAAAATGTTGTAGGCCTGAATGCACGGAGGAGGAGCCCCGGCGTCGAACGTTCTTTCATATGATAGGGCCATAAAATGTTGTAGGCCTGAATGCACGGAGGAGGAGCCCCGGCGTCGAACGTTCTTTCGACCGCACCCATGACATTCTCAACCCAGCTTCACATAAAACTTCGCAAACGCGAGACTCGACAGCGCTCATTTAAATTTTTTGTTTGAACAGCTATAGTTCCAAACAAAAAGCAGACTTGGAACCAAGAAATAATGGATAGTGGAAAATGGGAAGTAGGCGTGTGTATCAGTTATGACATAAAAGTTGTTAGTATGGTAGCAGACATGTTGTATTATAACACAGTGACTACATTTCGGCGATATATAATCCCATGAGAGATAGGGGATGTCGTTTAAGACGACCAATAGTCCCATTACACTTAATCAGTTTAGCTAACTATCTACATGTCTTTGACATTAAGTTGCCATCAGCCCCAGCATTTATTGACTGTTTGTGATTTACTAGCTTATGTTAGTTCAGTAGTTTCCTTTGCTTTCTGAACGGCAGACGCTTTATACTATCGAAAACAACGAAAAGCGATTTATTTCCCTATCGCCCGCAGTTGAATTCGATCTATGAATTCTGTATGACGGGGAATTATGAAACACTATCCCCTAAGTCCTAAGCCATAGCAACGTTGTTTTACGTCAGCACACTAAAACATCATCACAATGAAATATGATAAGTTGTTTCAGAGATATCATCACATTAAAACATGATCTATTGTTTCAGAGATATCATCACACTAAAACATGATCCATTACTTCAGAGATATCATCACACTAAAACATGATCTATTGTTTCAGAGATATCGCATTAAAACATCATTTGTTTCAGAGATATCATCATACTAAAACATGATCCATTTTTTATTCAGAGATATCATCATCACACTACAACATGATCATTTGTTTCAGAGATATCATCAAGGGCAATAATTTGACTCAGTGCTTCATTGATGCGACAGGCGCGTGTACAGGGGGCGCGACAATCTCCCCTAATGATGTCATCCAGAAATGGGAGAAAATCATGCAAGATCTGTACAATTTATGTGATGGAGGTTAGAGTGTGTTTTCTATTGTAACAACGTCAATTTACACACACACACACACACACACACACACACACACACACAGACACACACACACACACCCACACACACACACACACCCACACACGCACACACACACCCACACACTCACACCCACACACACACCCACAAACAACACAAACACACCCACACACTCACACCCACACACTCACACCCACACACACACACACCAACCCACACACACACACACACAGACACACACTGTCTGAAAACTGTCTGTTGCATCGTTATGAAATTTTTCCTACCGTCTTATATTTACCCCCACCCAAGAAATATGTCTTTGATAGGTCCAAAAGCAACTTAAATCATGGAAAGCGGCGCCATTTCTTTGATGTTTTGGTGAAAAACTAGTGATTTCTCGCTAACAAACTTGTTTTACAGTAATGCCCCGTTCCACTACGCGAGAATCTTGTCATAAGGCCAATCCCATATCCCACGAGAAAATTAACTATTCAACGCTGTTTCCGTGTGAAGTCGTAATACATTTAATAATGTGCACTTGATCTCTGACCCGTAAATTATATACCGCATACAAACAAACTTTGAAATCTACTGTACAATCTCCAGAACAACAATTGTGTTGTTGGGTGGACATAATGATAAGGCTATATGCTAAATCTCATCATTTACCCTCAGTTGGTTACTGAGATATGGAATTTTATATTGGCACAGACAAAAGTAAACAGACTATGGGTTACCAACTAACAGTATACCACAACAAGCAATGATGTACAGACCAGATGGAAGCAGAGGAAGAGGCTGACCACGTAGACCGCAAGTCCATGGGAATATCGATACATGAAGCCCATAAGCGGGCACTCTCCCACTGTTTTAACTTCACCTCGACACCGCAAGGTACAAGAGGAACAAGATGAGATGAGGCCTTCGTGTGAAGGTGTATATATTTGCAGTCCTTTGCAGAACATTACTATAACCCCGGAATTATTTTCTAGGTAATTTTACATTCAATATTCTGGTATTACTTTCTGAATGAGAAGGCAACGTCTAAGTCCATCTTATTGACGGTGTAGGGAATGAATACCTTACCTCGCCATCCCCGCACTGGAATCTTGAGTGCAAGTGCTCTTATCATTTTGACCACATCGACTTACATACTTATATATACACACGCATTATTGAATGCGTGTATCTATATGATTATGCGGGTATGACCATATATATGTATACATTTGCATATCTTCATTCAATAATTGCCCCTTTTTCTTTTCACAGCCTGTCCGAATTTTCTGGAGAGAACTGTCAACATAACACAGTGTACAGGTATCATCCGCTTTGATGCTCTCTACGAATCCTCGTATCAGGTGTTCTGTAGGTACGTTACTGCAGGTGGTAGTATTATCTTTATAATTTCAGTGTTGACAATATACACAGCTTCCTATCTAGCCGGCACTGTAGTTTAGGGACAGTTAGCGCGTTTCGCAATTTCCTTACATACCAGGCAGGAATTCAGCTGGAGATGATTTGGAAGCAGATCCCCTTGCGTTGATTTTTATCGTATAAGCGTTAATTTTTTTAGGAAAGTAATGGCAAACTACTGAATGAAAACATTGACTAGTAAATCACAAAGAGCCAAAATATGATTGAGTTGATTGCGACGTTCTGGAAAGGTAAGGCATCTAACTTTTTAAAACCTACATACCTACCTACCTACCTACCTACCTACCTTGCTACATACCTACCTACTTACATACCTACCTACTTAATACCTATCTACCTACTTTCCTACACACCTATCTACCTACTTTCCTACATACCTATCTACCTACTTTCCTACATACCTATCTACCTACCTACCTACCATCTACCTACCTACCTATCTACCATTTATCTACTACTACCTACCTACTACCTACCTACCTACCTACCTACCATCTACCTACCTACCATCTACCTACATACAATCTATCTAACTACCTACCATCTCCCTACCTACCATCTAACTACCTACCATATACTTACCTACCATCTACCTACCTATCCTCTACCTCCCTACCATCTACCTACCTACCCTCTACCTACCTACCATCTACCTACCTACCCTCTACCTACCTACCCTCTACCTACCTACCCTCTACCTACCTACCTGCCATCTACTACCTACCTACCTACCTACCGTCTACATATATACCATCTATCTACCTACCTACTTACCTACCTACCTACTTACCTACCTACTTACCTACCTACCATCTACTTACCTACCTACCATCTACCTACCTACCATCTACCTACCTATCATCTACCTATCTACCTACCATCTACTACCTACCTACCTACCATCTATCTACCTACCTACCATCTACCAAACCTACTTACCTACCTATCTACCATCTACCTACCTACCAACCATCTACCTACCAACCTACCTACCTACCATCTACCTACTTACCCACCATCTACCTACCTACCATCTACCTACCTAACTACCATCTACCAACCTACCTATCTACCTACCTAACTACTTGCTTACCTACCTACCTACCTACCTACCTACGTATTCATCATCATCATCATCCTCATCCTCATCATCATCATCATCTTCCACTTCTGCCGTCAAGCTTCGTGGGTAGGAATAATTTGCGCTCCAGCGCCCGGTGGGCGGCACTGGATAGTGTCATTCCGTGTGATTGTACAATGTCTTTGATGTCGTCAATCCATTTTCTTCTTGGACGTCCTCTTGGTCTCGTCGCAGATGATTTTTGAAGTGTGGCTAGTGATGGCATTTGATGGTGTTGCATTCTAACGACATGGACATACCACTTGATCTTCTGTCTTTCAATAAATGTGGCACAAGGTGTTGATCCCACTGTCTGTCTGATAACAGCATTTCTTACTCGGTCTCGGATTGTTAAGTTGACAGCTGTCCTCAGGCAACTCATCTCGCAGGTGTTAATTTTGCGAAAGTGTGATTTGGATAAAGTCCAAGTTTGTGATTGGTAGCATAGGGTTGGTGTGAATATGCTGTTTATTATCAGTCGTTTTGTGGACATGAGTATATTTGGATGTTTCAGTAAGGGTGATAGTTGATATGTAAGTGCACTAGCTTTTTGACATATGATTTCGATTTCTCTGTCCAATCTGCCATCTTCTGTGATCATGCTTCCAAGATATTTTATTTCTTTAACTTGTTTCAGAGTTGTGCTATTTATCTATATACTTGGTGGGCCCGGAGATCTGTAACTTGCATTACTTCGGTTTTGGCTGTGTTTATACTCATATTGTATCTGCTGCAGGTTGAACTCAGATTAGTAATATGATTTTGTAGTCTGCCCTCATCGCTGTAAAACAGGCACTGAACGTCTGCAAATAGAAGTACATTTATTTCCTGTGGATCAGTTGTTTCATCTGGAGTAAAGAGTTCTAAATTTTCTGAATCTGTTCTGTCAAGACTTGCTTCTTTGGATATTCTGTCCATGTATATATTAAATAGCAAAGGAGAGAGCACAAACATCCCTGTCTCACTCCTGTATTGAGTGTGAACATATCAGATATACCTTCTTGTGTTCTTACCTATGAATTTTTTAAATGTTGCATATCCCTTGCAGGACGTTGCAGTCAACACCAGAATTTTTCAGCTGCTGTTGATGTACTAGGCAAATTTTACGTTCAGTAGTTTGCCATTGCTTTCTGAATGACCGGCTCCCATACCAACACGTTATAACTGCTGCACAAATCTGTCGCGGCTGCGTTTCGAACGCCTGGTAAGCGGCTCGCGAACCGCGTTCGCAATTCTTTGGCCACAGAGACTGGCACCTACCTATTAACCTACCTAATACCTACCTATTAACCCACCTACATACTTACCTACCTACCTACCTACCTACCTATCTACCTACTACCTACCTACCTACCTACCTATCTAATATCTACATACTTACCTACATACTTACCTACAAACCTATCTACTTGCCTACGTACGTACATACCTACTTACCTACAGACCTATTTACCTACCGACCTATCCCTAACTACTTATTTATCTACCTACCTACTTATCTACCTACCTACTTACCTACCGACCTATTCTACTTATCTACCTATCTACTTACATGCCTACCTACCTATTTATCTACCCACATACCTACTTACCTACCTTCCTACCTACCTTCCTACTTACTTACCTACCTACCTACCGCCCTACTTACCCAACTATATACCTACATACTTGCCTGCCTGCCTGCCTGCCTGCCTACCTACCTTCGTGGGAAGGTGTATAAGATACATGCCTGTGTATTTACTTGCTTATCTCAGCATGGATCAGTAGTTGCATAGTGGTTAGTGGGCTGGCCTGCCAAGACTGTCGAGGGGGTGGGGTGGGGGGGGGGCTCATACCCCAGCCTAGCCAGGTTTTCCCCACACCAGCATCACTCTGAGGTCGACCCAGCTTCATCAGCTGAGTACCAGACAATGGTCAGTGACATATGCCTGGGTCATTGACATTGAGATGAGTGACCTGTGTAGCGGGACTACGAGGAAAACAATCAACCCTGAGAAATACTGGGGCGGGTGTGAGTGGATACCCCTAGGGTGGATGGGGCGAAAGACAGTGGAGTGTATTTGTGTGTTGAAGTCAGGAGACTTCAGAGAGTTGAGTTTTAGACACCGAACGAGTCGGTAGTCGACGGAGAACTGTGTTGTGTGATTCTCCGAGCTGTGAATGCAGTCCTAAAACCCAGAGTGGGTTACATAGTGAGCAGAGGCTCCGACCCAGTGGGTGGGTCGTATTGTGTGAGATCCAGCAGTGGATAGTAGCTGGACTAAATGTCTATGAATTTGAGATTCAGCAGGCCTTGAGAAGGCATTGATGTGTGCGTGTAGAGTTGTGAGGAATATATATCTCTTCGGTGGATTACATTGTGTTCTGGATTTATAAACATGTTCCGTTTGTCCGTGGGTCTGTGTTATTTCTGTATTAAAGGATTATGTGCGCCAAATTCGATCTTGTTTACTGACTGGTGAATGTGCACTGCGGGGGTGAGTCATAGTGTAAGACAGTGAGAGAGCTCAATTGACACACCAGGAGTATCGTCACCAAAAAAGATGTCCTTTGGTATTCTACCATCATCCATCCTCCTAACGTGTCCTATCCATCTAAGTCTACGAAGACTGAGCATGGAATACACCGTCACACAACCTGATCTTTCCAATACTTCAGTATTTGTGATTTTGTCTTGCCACTTAATACCAAGTATTCTTCGCAGACACCGCATATGAAAGCTGTTTAAACGTTTCTCTTGGCGTGAGTAAGTTGTCCAGGTTTCACTGCCATAAAGAAGAGTACTAAGGACACAGGCTTGGTAGACGAGGACTTTTGTTTTGACAGTAAGCTTCCTGTTCTCCCAGACTCTTTTTGCTAACATGTTCATTGTTGTTGCTGCCTTGCCAATCCTGATGTTGATTTCCTGATCGAGGGATAATTTGCTATTTACCTCTGATCCCAGATATGTATTAACCCGTAACAGTTGCCTCTCGCTTTGATTCCGAGACCGGTTAAGACCAGGGATGGAGTTATTGCCTCTCCATAGCACAAAGCCTGGGCTAAAATAAAGAAACCATGTGTTGCCCATGCAGCATGATCCCTCTCTAGGCCTGCCTAGTTCACTCCAGAGGAAAGTTAACACCTATACATCTGGGACAAGACAAGCTGCAGAAGCTGCCGGATCAGCAAAGCAATGCTCTAACTGTCCGCCTGTCGGAGCTTCGATCCTAGACCAGCTGCCAACCAATTGCGCTCTTCCGCCCGAAGCCGTTGGCACAATGTGGGGTGTCGGGTTTGGTAAGCGCCGCCCAACATTCGGCGCTGACAAAAAGCAGGTAGTACCATCTACTGTCATACGGTAGCTCAGTCATATCTGACAGTCATCACAACGATTGAAACTGCCATACTTTACGGACCGGGATTGTCTTGAATCCTATCTTGGGAGATTCGAATCGTCTGTAAAAACATTAGGCATTCCAGAAGCGGAGTATGCGATGCGGCTGGGCGAGTTTCTTACGGGTAAGGCAATAGACACCATATTCAATTTACCTGTAGAAGAAAGGAACAACTACACTATCTTACGTCAACGTTTGCTGACAAAGTTCCAACTAACTGAACATGGATATAGAACAAAGTTTAGACAGTTAGTGCCAGAGACAAATCAAGATTTCACAGACTTTGTTAACACAGTAAAAAACACATTTAACAAATGGATGGAGCTCGCAGAAGTAGGGAAAGATTTTAATAAATTAGTAGATTTAGTGTTAAGAGACAAAGTATTAGCTTCATGTAATACTAACTTAGTGGCTTTCTGTGAGGAACGTAAGCAAAAGGACAGACACAATGTCACAGTTAGGGCAAAATTACATGACTGCACATCCTAACGTATCTATTGGTAGACAATTTAGTGAGGAAATAGTCTGTGCAGCGTACACTAAACAGGACCAGAATCCAGTCATCAGATCAAGGGCGAAAAGTGTGGATTCAGCACATAAAGGTGAGCAGAAAGAACTTCAAGATAATGGTTTCCGTGGCAACCATTTTAGTAGAGCAGGACGGTACCCATACAAAAGGGGAATTTCCAGAGGCGTCCAAATAGTTATGCCGGATGCTGGAATTGTGGGAGCTGGAGACACAAAATGGCAGAGTGTGATGCACAACCATCAGATGGACCAACGAACAACAGTAAAAGGGAGATCACTTGTTTCAAATGTGGAAGGAAGGGGCATGTCAGCCATCAATGTAGGATGAGAGAAACAGAGCATTCAAATGCAGCACAAATGATTGAGACTATCAACAATGAAGATTGTAGTGGGTGCAAACCTCTTTTTGAAAAAGACGGTCAGCCAGTCTTAGTGTGTGGTCATACAGTGAAAGCAGGATCAGCAGTCCATGCAGGTGGAAGCATGAAGATGCACCATGGATTTGTTAATGATAGGCCAGCGTTAACAATTAGGGATTCCGGATGTACGTCCATCGGAGTTAGAAAGAGTTTAGTGCATCCCTCGGATTATACAGGAACAAAGATTAGATGCATAACATTCAATGGGACAGTAGAATTCTACCCATTAGCCGTGATAGCAGTAAAAACACCATATATCACAGGAAGAGTGGTAGCGTGTGTTCTAGACTCACCAGTGGCAGATTTGAACATCGGAAACGTGCCAGGAGTTAAAGATTGTACAGAAGAAGAAGTAGTTTATTGGGATCAGAAACATAGTTTAAGTAGTAGCGAAGTAGGTACCAAAAGAAAACCTAAATTAGAGAGTATAGTTGAAGTAGAAGAGGCACTTGCAGTAGACATAGAGAGTGAGAAAAAGGGTAGTACAGAGCAGGTGAGAATTGATCTCAAACATAGTGGGAGTGACTCCCACAGACAAGATAATACGACAGACAAATGTTTCCAAGGGTGTGGTAAAGTCAGACATAGGCAATCAAAGAAGGGTAGATGGTGCTTTGGAAGGAAGAATAATGTTCTCACTCGCAGGTTTTCAGATGGCGGAACTGCATGTGGGCAAGTAGGATTACCGTTAGCACATAGAGACCGATATACTAGAACAGCTCAGGATAGGGCATGTGCAGGGCACATAGGAGTAAGGCGGACGCAGCATAGAGCAGGATGCCAGGTATATTGGCCAGGATTTAATAAAGAGGTCAGACTAAACAGAGATTCCAGTGTAACAGTACAATATACAGATAGCAATGTTAACGCAGTTCAAAACAGTGTTAACGACATCACTGAACCAGGATTGGCAAACAGATGTGTTAAAGATATAGGAAACATGAGGCATGGGTATATGAATGGTAGACACAGCATCGACAGGAATCATAGGTGGAGGTTTGAGGCAAGAAAAGAACCACCTGATATAGGGTCGGTACACAAATAGCTTGTGTCTTTTTGGGGATGTTAATAGACCTAGCCATACACAGATATTATTGTTTCCTATGATGTATTATTATTATGTGATGTATTAGTTCATGCATTGGTACACAAGATAGAAAGTTGGATGTATTGATGTGTGGGGAATAGGGGAGTGTACTATGAGCATTTGATGTATTATTTAGTGTGGTAGTTAGAGTAAGTTGGATTTATACTTACGACTACCCAGGCAATATGTCGGGGTCACATATTTGATAAGCATTAGTCTCCCAACATTTGAAAACGATATTTTCTTTTAAGGGGGGGGGGGGATAATGACATATGCCTGGGTCATTGACATTGAGATGAGTGACCTGTGTAGCGGGACTACGAGGAAAACAATCAACCCTGAGAAATACTGGGGCGGGTGTGAGTGGATACCCCTAGGGTGGATGGGGCGAAAGACAGTGGAGTGTATTTGTGTGTTGAAGTCAGGAGACTTCAGAGAGTTGAGTTTTAGACACCGAACGAGTCGGTAGTCGACGGAGAACTGTGTTATGTCATTCTCCGAGCTGTGAATGCAGTCCTAAAACCCAGAGTGGGTTACATTGTGAGCAGAGGCTCCGACCCAGTGGGTGGGTCGTATTGTGTGAGATCCAGCCGTGGATAGTAGCTGGATTAAATGTCTATGAATTTGAGATTCAGCAGGCCTTGAGAAGGCATTGATGTGTGCGTGTAGAGTTGTGAGGAATATATATCTCTTCGGTGGATTACATTGTGTTCTGGATTTATAAACATGTTCCGTTTGTCCGTGGGTCTGTGTTATTTCTGTATTAAAGGATTATTTGCGCCAAACTCGATCTTGTTTACTGACTGGTGAATGTGCACTGCGGGGGTGAGTCATAGTGTAAGACAGTGAGAGAGCTCAATTGACACACCAGGAGTATCGTTACCTAGACAACGACCATCTCACGAAACTTATCGTCAACAACATCGTGATAGTCAGTATGCCCTGAGAGATGTCTGCGAATGTCAGGCCACCAGGAAGGGAGCTAGCCACCCTACCTCACATGTCGTGGCCTAGAATATAATAAGGCTTCACACTCCAGCGGCAGTATCTGATATGGGACTACCTTTAGCTTTAAAAAAAAAAAAAGTATTTGTTTGTGATATTTAATAGTTGGTTGGTTAAGTACTTTGGAAAGCTGAATTTCAACTATTTTGTCCGATGTCTTGGAGCAGCGGTAGGGTAACTGCTAGACGCTAGCCCGCCAACCGGCGCTATTGGGTCCGCATCAGGGCGATTTGGAATTTGATTTTTAATCTTGACCTTGGCTCTCAAGTTGACCAAACCTAAAATATGTACCAAGAAATGTTTCGGGAGGTAAAGTCGGCCGCTGTGATACCAACCACATCACCCTCGTCGTGTCATTTCATCTATGAAAGTATGACTTTAGCACTTTGGCCCATTGCGCGTTAGGCCCAGTGCGCGTTGCGCGTTAAGAGGGTCCTATTCTTTATTTTACATTTTACTGGCAATCTGGGTACTGAGCACGTCTTGAAGCTAGTGAAGTGAACAAAAGAGCGAACAAACGTTATTTTCAAAAGTCATAAATTGGTCATAAATTGGGCACGCAGGCCCGTATAACATTCGGCCCTTCCAGTCACTCATATTTTCGTACATGAGTTATCTATTGTGCATGTTACATTCACATAGAAAAACAAAAACATTGTCAAATGAATGTTGAGGCTGGTGTAGCCCGACTCGGTACAGAAGTACAATCACAACGGGGAATGTTGCAGCGCTGTCCTTCTCCTCTCCAAGCCCAGACAGCAGCGGTGTATGCAAGGCCGGTACTGAAGCGTCGCATCTGTGGAGAGGCATATTAGGATGTACCCAGGTCATAAACGTGCAGGGGCTCCGTGGCGAAGTGGTTAAGCCGCCTGCTGCTCGGTTTGAAGGTTGTGGGTTCGATTCCCGATCTCGTCATTTGGTTCACTAGGGAATTTTCTCAAAGGTTCCCGGGGGTCATCGCTGGGGCTATGGAATTCGTGTATTGTATGATAATTTTGACAGGCCTCCTTTTTGAAAGAGTCCGAGCCATATGGGATAAACACAGTGCAATGAAATCGATTAAACCCTTCAACCAGGTCATTACACAGCACAGCACATACAGAGTGGCTGGCATCAGGTTCCAAGTTGGTGATACTTCCTCCAGGGATGTTAGGTATTTCATTATCATCAGTCTTCAACTATGTACTCAGGGGGTGTATCGTAGTTATTGTGCTTATTGACAATCAAAGAAGGGAGAGTACTCAGTTGGTGTATCGTGGTTATTGTACTTGTTGACAATCATAGAAGAGGGAGTACTCAATGGGTGTATCATGGTTATTGTACCTGTTGAGAATCATAGACGCGAGAGTACTCAGGAGGTGTATCGTGGTTATTGTACTTGTTGACAATCATAGAAGAGGGAGTACTCAGGGGGGGGGGGATGTATCGTGGTTATTGTACCTGTTGACAATCATAGAAGGGAGAGTACTCAATGGGTGTATCATGGTTATTGTAATTGTTGACAATCATAGACACGAGAGAGAGAGAGAGAGAGAGAGAGAAGAGAGAGAGAGAGAGAGAGAGAGAGAGAGAGAGAGTAGTCAGTGGGTGTATCATGGTTATTGTACTTGTTGACAATCAAAGACGAGAGAGTAGTCAGTGGGTGTATCATGGTTAATTTAATTGTTTACAATTATGGAGAGAGAGAGAGAGAGAGAGAGAGAGAGAGAGAGAGAGAGAGAGAGAGAGAGAGAGAGAGAGAGAGAGAGTACCCAGAGGATCTATCGTTGTTAATGTATTAGTTGACAATTATAGAAGCGGTAGTACCCAGAGGGGGAGTGTGGTTGCTGTAATCGTTCACAATCATGGAAGTTTCAAGGTCAGTCCGCAGTTCCGCAGTAAAGGTAGTGTCTCACACCCCCCCCCCCCCCCCCCCTTCGGAAGTGGGGGAGGACCAAATAAAAAGACGTTGTCGACCAATCACATAAAAGTTAGCACCAGCTAATTGTAAGAAATGTATTGAGATGTTCGTCTTTGGAATATTGCTTCGAAGGGAGCTAGTAGTAGCTTCAACTGACTATATCGTGACCCACATTATACATGTACCTGTACATGCAACTAGGCGGGCGAGTAAGCATTTTCGATAAGGTGCTACGCTGATGGTGTCATGAACGCTATCGGACAAGGGTCCAACACCGATTTCTACCACCCATCAACAGAGGACAAGACTATTCACCTCATGCTCCGTGCATTCAGGCCTACATACTGTGACTGCCCTATCACCTCAGATATCCACAGCAGACACTGCTTTCGGACAACTTAAAAAGAAATATTGAACTATTGCATACAGTCATATAATTAGTGACGCGCATGAATGGGTAGTGGCAAATATACCAGGGTTAAGTAGGTCAGGAACCTACGACTCTTCTAGATAACCGGTAGGGAATTTACTTGGTTCTAAAACTCTGCTCAAGAATAATGGAGGAAATTGGAGTAAAGGCGCTAGTCACAGGCGCCGGAACCTTAATTATCCCTCCCCACGACGCCTAACAGCATAAGTGGAAGAAAAACAACAACAACAACAGCAACTACATACAGTTTATGTGTTTAGGTTTTCTGTGATTTTATGGATATTGTTGAAAAACGCTTTCTTTATGTGTATTCGCCAGCTCACTTAACGCTAGCCTACAGTGTGTGAGCGAAACATCGGAACAGTGTCCACAGTTCAGCAACCTCTTCTACGACCTTCTACCAGATGGCATGAACCAGACAGCGTCCACTGTATGTACTGGAGGTAAGCTGGTTGGTCTTCCAGGCTTTGTTTTGTCCTGACCGTATAGGGCCCGAGGTGCAACAAACGAAGTTTTTTCTTTACGTCTTATATCCTTCGTATCCGAAGCAGCCAGTCCACTTTCTTTGGGCACGTCATAAAAAAAAAGCAGATATATTTTTAAAAAAAAGAATAAAATAAAAATAAACACCAGGGGACTTCAAATGACAACTTTAAAAGTGTGATAGAAACTACAATAAACCATGCTATTGCCTGGTAACCTGTCAATATTGTTGTTAAGGATGTCAAGAGGGTTAAGCTCGTGACATCACGGCGCAGACGAGCATTGTGTTGAAGCAGTTTCCTGCTTTGTGTCTGTGGTGCGCTAGTGGCATTAGATTTTGTATGTAATAGCCAGGAAGAATACGTGATCAGTCTGTCCCTCCCCTTGGAAAGCGACGAAGCCAGACGTCCAAGCCGCTCCGACCGTTCTCAAAACGTTGCCAGTTCATTTCGCTATCAATGTCGCTAGCGCGCCCGCCACTATGGGAAGGTTGGAGGGGAGGGGAAGACCAAGAGAGATTATGTCGGACAGAGTGACATCATAACATCAAGGAACTTCTGTATGAGAGACGATGGGCAGTATACGAGTGAGAGAGAGAGAGAGAGAGAGAGAGAGAGAGAGAGAGAGAGAAAGAGAGAGAGAGAGAGAGAGAGAGAGAGAGAGAGAGAGAGCGAGAGATGGATGTGGAGAGACATGATCCCCAACGCCATACGGCGTGGACTGAGTGAGTGGCACCTTGCAGTCTTGACAGACCAAAGTATGTGAGTTGGAATGTGGCCAAAATTTCATCACAATGCCTGGGAAGAGCTTCAGATAAACATGTGGTGCCCAAACGACATGTTCCCTCTCTCATATTAGAATAATCATCATCAAATGCAGACTGGCGTGGATGATTATGCTTCTCCATATCTTACGATCTCCAGCGGCATGATTCAGTTCGTGTAATGACTCCCTTCTGTGCCATGTCACATGACAGCCAAGACTTTTCTCTCGCTGTCTTCTTCTGTCTCTCTTTCCACAAATCTGTCCAGTTGTCACGTGTTCCAGTTTTTAACTTCTCATAATGTGACCAAAAATTGAAGACGTCCTCTTTCTGATGTCTTGTGATAAGTTTTCTTTGCAACCTATCCTCCCTCACAATGTGCAGATTGCTCATCTTAGCTGTCCATGAAAAAGGACATCCTGTACTTGCTCTGCTTCGAACACCTTCAGATGTTAACTTGGAATTATTTTCAAGAATGCAGCACTTACTTTAAGGCTGTAAACAACTCGACAGAGTTTATTATAAACTAAACCCGTTAGCCAACATAATGTGCTCTGTATGTGTAATTTGAACACTTGTAATGTTGCTGTTGGTTTATCAGTTATACAGTTACACGCGTTTTTTGTTTCTCGGATTCTCAGATTACTTTTCAAATCCCAAGTTAAGATATTCTTGCGTTTTATCTGTTGTTGTTTCTTTCTTTCTTGTTCGTTGACAGAAAATTTTGCCGAAACGTTCATGCCTGTCACTGTGTGGTTTATCTTTCGTCGAGCCTCTTCGTCATATTTTATCTTTCTTTTAGGACCACAATAACAAGGTACAATCATCAGCGTCTCAAATATTTAGCTTGTTAACGAGTGGTATCTCAATCTGTTATATCCTGGTGCTCGCTCTTGAACTTCCGGTACGCTGATGTCGATTGTCGGATGTTCTGAGAAAATCTCAAAGAGATACAGGAAAGCTAGAGTTCCTCTCTCCCAATTTGATCCTGCCTGTTATAATTTTAATAGCCCTCAATGGCTCAATTGCTTCAGTCCAAAATTAGAGTCCAGTGGAGCCAAGGAAGTCCTCAAGGTGAATGAACAAGGAAAAGATTTCCTTGAATAATAATAATATTCTTGTGGAATTTCCTTGCCTTCTGCTGTCAACTATATAATTAATATCTAGGGTATATTAATTAATAACAACGATGACGTAAACACTCAAGGAATTCTTGTAACACTCCAGAGTGGAAATGACATATCTGTAACAGTTATTCATCAACAAGCTGGGCTTGAGGTTTGGCCATTTTAATCCAAAATTTATCATCCAGTCCAAAGGTAATATGTATACTCATTAATCTTACAATCATTCACTTGGCTTTGAAATAACCACAAACATAAACTCCAATTCCCCAGATGAACAAATACTATACATCCATCAGTGGAGTTATATATATATATATAAAAGTTACGTATCCCTTACGGGACGTTGCAGTCAACACCAGCATTTTTCAGCCGCTGTTGATGTACTAGGCAAGTGTTACGTTCAGTAGTTGCCATTGCTTTCTGAACGACCGGCTCCCATACCAGCACGTTATAACACAACGCGACACGGTCTGCTGCACAAATCGGTCGCAGCTGAGCTTCGAACGCCTGGTACCCGGCTCACGAACCGCGTTCGCAAGCCTTCAATCAGCCATACGTTATCTATTAATAGGTGTCTCTTCAGATAAACAGGGTGGTGTGTCCGGCGGTTGCTGGGGGTGATCTTCTACAGCGATCCTTTCATACTGGCTCCGTGTTGTCATGCTCACTCTGTAGTGCTGCTTCATGAACACGATGAGGAAGTAGGTGCAGCTCACCAGTGATGAGGCAAAAAAGAAACTGGCAAACACGGTTGTACTGTTGCTAAAGCCTAACTCTTGTCCCGACACGCCGCTAACAATTGGGCCCACGAATGCTCCCAGGCAGTAGACGGAGCTGAACATCCCAGAGACAATGCCATGGGTATCCAGATTGTTCTCAAATCCCAGATTTAAAGCGCCAGCCAGCAGACAGGCCCTGGTTGGGATCAGACCACAGTTGTTGAAACATCCCAGAATAGCCAACCCAGCTGCAATAACTCCGATCTTACTTAACGTATCACCGGACTGTCAGCCATATTACTGTGGAGTTATAATACTGTGATAATTAGTGTTGATCATGAACTCGAGCTTCTCCACTCCAGGGTTGTTTGGAACCCAATTGTATAAAGAGTTCTATAATATTAAATACAGTTGGTCCACTGTGTGAGCGTTATTCTGGATCAGGTATGTTGATAGTTGAGTTATCTCTCAAATTCCAGGTACAAGCTAAAGTTCCCCTGATTTCCCCAAGGTGATACAGGTTTACCTGGTTTTTGTGGTTGGATGACCTCTTGCCTGTAGGTTCTTTCAAAAAGAGGCTTCATCATCACTCCGGCCAGGAGCTCCCATCAAGAGGCATGCCTGGATCTGGATGGATCTAATCAATACCTGAAATTCCAGCATCAAACATATATCTACTGATATCATAAATGCATCTATATGATCATTAGAAATGGAAGAAGATAAAAACCCCAAAGAAAAAAGGAAAATAAATAAAAGGAATTTTGACCCCAGGGAAAAATAAACAAAGGGGGAAGAGGGTCTTAGTGTCCCCCAACAGTTATCAACTCCATAGTTGGTTCCTCTCCATCCAATCCTCCACTACAGGGCGCTCAAGGTTTAGACTATCAGATAAGCTGTGTCATCTTCGCCCATGCCTGTCACTCATGGTGAGTAATACCTTGGTCGATTCGGAATTTGATAATCATGTTCACCATTCCCCTTTGTACGCAATTATTTTCCCAAGTTATTCCATTCAAAAGAAAGGGCCTCACACATTAATTGTCTTGATTAATTCATAAATGCAAAGAGTATTTACTTATAAACAAAGTAAGTACTTTATAGCGTCATCTCAGGTGGGTTAATCCCAATCAAATATTTTGAGGAGGAGCATCCTGCCTCCTCTTCAACTTGTAGGCATATGCTTTTACCGTACTCATCTATACGATTCATCATAATCATACATCAAACATAATTCAAGAAACAAAACCATATAATTGTAACATGAGTGATATGGAATACAGAGTGGCGTCATGCGTAGAGGCACACTAAATTATCAATTAGTGCATGGGTACCTCTATCATCTTCTCCTCTGATAGACATTGCAGTATGCATCAAATGGCCTACTATCAGGTGATTGATTAATTATCATACTCATCCTCGGTATGTCACTTCTCCTCATCCAATCCACAATCATTCATCATAAATCATAAACATATTTGCATGGATTATGAATAGGCATAATTATGTGACTCACAATAAATAAGTTAATTGATAAATTCACATATTTAACACCGATGAAATCACAGTTGAATCACCACATTAATGCTTCCATAGAACACACAGGATTTCATGAAAACACATAGAGAACTATTTAATATTTAATGTGCCCATGTACTGTTTCTAGGACGAGTTACACTAATTCCTCCTTACTACTGAACTATGGATTCTAATCTCCTAATCCTAAGTTAATCACTAACTCCTAATTCAATACTGACTTAACTTAACTGCTTAAGGATTAAAATGCACAACCTAGGCATAATGCTTATGCATACACAGAAGCTGCAGCATAACTAGAAAAAGAAAACCCCTCACTATGGGTTAACCAAGTGCACAGATCATTTATGAACTACGACATCTGAATAAAGTGCTTAGTCTCTCCTGAATTAAGTTCTTAAGGACTAACCACATTTTTTACAGCACACCAACTTACCATTTTTTGGGTAAGGAGCATAATTAACTAACTTAATATTACAGTGTGCTTACCTTAAGCATAGTTGAATGTCTTCTTCAAGCATAACGTCGTCAGGTTTAAGGCTCCAGACTAGGATTTTGGCTGTCCTGGTTCGTTGGCTGCTTGCTTGCTTGCATTCGCTGGCTGTGAACTCCAGCGTGAAGTCCTGTATGTCGGATGAAGACATTCTGTTGTCCAACATCAGTGTGATGTCATACAGGACCTGAGGTTTGCGTGAGTATCCGTTGTCCCATGTCTGGCTTATTGGTGTGCAGACTGGTAGTTCCTCGCCGTGCAGGCAGACACTCTCCGACTTCGGAAGAATCAGCGATCCTACAACGTTAGCCAGGATCCCGAAGGGACCTGTTGCCCAAGACGCGCGACTAGGATGTGTTAGTAGGTCTTGGCCAGTATAGAACCTGGCCCTGGTGCCTTGGAAACACCTCTGCGTCCCGCTGGCTGCTTAATAGGCTGGCACCTCTCTCTCTCTCTCTCTCTCTCTCTCTCTCTCTCTCTCTCTCTCTCTCTCTCTCTTCCTCTATTGGAGTTAGCTAAGCTTCAGATGGATTGTTGAATAGAGGACACCAAGCCGTCAGTTCTAGTGGACCTGCTGAAGGAATTTCGTTTTACACACAATGACCGTCTGCCTGTCTGCACTCCATTGTTAAAGACTCTTGGTTATTGTTGTTCCTGGCCTTCCTCAATTGGGCTCTGACGTCATGCCGAGTTGTGACCAATGGCTGAGCTCTTTTTTGGCTATAATTAGATTAGTGTCGCTCCCTTTTCAAATCAGCGCTCTTTTTTTTTTCAAATTAAGATGATGCAAATTTCATCTATCTTCTCAAACTCTAGGCTCTAATTCCATCATTTTAACATTTGAATTTAATTCTAATTGTGTTGGTTGTTGGCGCTGTCGCTAACTGGAGGGTAGTGCTGGGAAATTCAAACAGTGATGTGGCTGTTTGCAAGATGTATACTACATCTAGATACGTGCTTCAACCGTTACACCGGCAAGTTGAATTTAAACTTAAACGTTGACTTATCGTTCAGAAAGCAGTGGCAAACTGCTGAACGCACAATTGCTTAGAAAATCAACCTCGGGTTGGTCGCCATGTTCTGCAAAGGACATGCAACGTTTTATTTTTTAGTCAACTATCTAGATCAGTGGTTCTCAATCTTTTTTGGCCCATGCACCCCTTCACCATATGTTCAGAATGTCATTCCCCCCTTTCGTATTTCCTCCATATAAAATCCCCCCCCCCCCGCCCTACACAGTATACGTAAACATGGAAGCTAAATTTAACAACACATACTTGAACAAGTCTAGGCGTCTAAATTACTCTAAATAAAACTTGATTTGCGTGTCTACTTACGTAATAAAACGAATTTTAGAAAGGCGAGAAGTACAGAACCATAAAGTATGGAGGGGAAAACAATATCAAGTACTCGGTTCTTGTATTAACGCGATCTTGAAATAATCTTAATTTCCCCCCCCCCACACACCCCTCCCAGGAAACCCTAAAATTCCCCTGTGGGGGGGGGAAAGGGATTCCCTACCGGTTGAAAACCACTGATCTAGATGTACCTACTTGCTATTTTCATATCTAGTCAATAACCTAGATGAGCCTACTTGTTATTTGCTTGTCTAGTCAACTACCAACATGTGCTTTCCATTTCCAGGATGTGACAACTTTGACACGGCACTGAGCAAACTGGAAACTTGTAAGAAATTCGTCACTGATTTACCTGACGACTTGAACAAGGCCTGCCAGTAAGTTATCGTTACCCGTGTCGTCACTTTTATTGCCATTGGTGAACACAACCACACTTCGTCACTTGGGGACACGTTCATCAGTAGTCCATCTCCCAAAGTAAATATCCATGTGTTAGTGTGTTCCTTGGTTGGAGTCATGGCACGGGACAGACCACTAGATTATGTAAGACTGAAGTACGTAATGGGAGATATTGCACGGACAGACCACTAGATGATGTGAGACTGAAGTACGTAATGGGAGATATTGCACGGACAGACCACTAGATGATGTGAGACTGAAGTACGTAATGGGAGATATTGCACGGACAGACCACTAGATGATGTGAGACTGAAGTACGTAATGGGAGATATTGCACGGACAGACCACTAGATGATGTGAGACTGAAGTACGTAATGGGAGATATTGCACGGACAGACCACTAGATGATGTGAGACTGAAGTACGTAATGGGAGATATTGCACGGACAGACCACTAGATGATGTGAGACTGAAGTACGTAATGGGAGATATTGCACGGGACAGATCACTAGATGATGTGAGACTGAAGTACGTAATGGGAGATATTGCACGGGACAGATCACTAGATGATGTGAGACTGAAGTACGTAATGGGAGATATTGCACGGGACAGACCACTAGATGATGTGAGACTAAAGTACGTAGAGGGAGATATTGCACGGGACAGATCACTAGATGATGTGAGACTGAAGTACGTAATGGGAGATATTGCACGGACAGACCACTAGATGATGTAAGACTGAAGTACGTAGTGGGGAGATATTGCACGGACAGACCACTAGATGATGCGAAGTTTTACAGAGGGTGAAAATGCTCAGGACAGGCCATTGAATGATGTGAGACTGAAGCTGACAGAGGGAGAAAATGCTGGAAGGTTTTGCAAGTAAATAGGGAGGACAGTCAACCAGAGAAACAAATGCTGGATAGGCTGGCAAGATGGCACGGAAGACTAATCAGACAAAGAAAACAAGAACACGGTGAGTCGATTTTTGTGGAGGAACATAATCGCCTATGTCACTCGGCATAGTCCATGATGTTACTGATGATATGTGCATTTATTTAAGTGATTTGACAACTGAGAATTGATGCAAACGATATTTACCTATTGATGTTTCTGTATGAGTTGTTTCTGGTTAGAAAAAAAAAAATAATTGTTTACAATTACGTCAGGAAAGTCATATTTGCTTTGTCTTCAAATTACCAGATCTTACGAAAACTTCAAGACTTGCATTAAGATGTCAGAAGCGTGGATGACCTGTCCAATGTTTGGCTCGCTCATGGAAGTGTTGTATCCACAACACATCTTTGGACTGTATGAGCAAAACTGCAATAAAAGCCAACAGATTAACGACAGTAAAGGTAGGAATGGCTTGCTACTTTCTTCAGATTTATTTAGAAAAAAACAACAGCTATTGTTTACTCTGAACAATAAACTATGTAGGTCTCATTTTTCTTCTTTCCCTTCTTCTTTCGCCCATATCCCAAATTGGAGCATAGGCATTGAACCAACTCACTCCATGCCGGCCTATCCATAGCTATTTCATGTAGGTTCATCCATTTCTTTCCCAGATGTTCATGGGTAGTAGTAGCCTACAGAAGAATTTTCAGGTAGTAGTCCAGCATGGGACTCTGAGATGAGCAACAATATTTTTATTCCTTCATATTTTCATTTACTCTTTATTTTCATCTTTTTATCTTTCTCATCCCGTCCTTATGCCTTAATGTAGCCACCGAAGGATCTTCTCCTGTACTATATATTGTGTTTCGTGCATGTATTTGTTTGCTGATGAAGGCTAGTCGCCGCAAATTCCTGTATGTGTCGTATTTCTGTTCTGTAAAGCTGCATTACTTTGTGTTATTTTATTTTGTTTACATTTCCACAGCTTTACCGCAGTCCGACGAAATTTTACCGAGATTTTCGTGTGTGTTTCTGCTTCTCTTCTCTGTGTGTACTCGGGTCTTCCTCTTTCGCCTTGTGGATTCCATACAAAGACATTACTAGTTATGCTATGCTCAGATATTCTCGACGCGTGAGCTTATCCAGCGTCTTTTTTTTCCGCCTTATAAGTCACTGGTATTTGACTGGTTCTCTTCCATGAAGCACCATATTGGTCATTCTGTAATCATTTCAGCAAGCACTAATCAATGAATGTTTGCAGTTTATTTGTAATCGTTTTAATCGTTATCCGTGTTTGTGGAAACTGTTAACTTGAATGTTTACTCTATTTGTACAGATAAATGCGGTGAAATCGGTTTAGCTCGAGTTGATCATTGCGTCAGAATATTCTACTTGGCTTGGCCCTCAAATCCTAACACGAAAGTTCCGACACAGCAGCAGTGCAAGTAGGTTATGATGCTAGTTACTGGCGCATCTGTTATTTATTTCAAAGCAACGTTCACATAGTCAATAATTTTCAGTTAGTTAGTTACTTAGTCGACAGATCATCCACATTGCACATCGAACCATTCAGTCCATAAGTGCTCGGATACCCTCCTCAGGAAATCCCGCAGCGTATAGCGGCTAACGAAACCAGTTCTGTGATGGTTTATCAATCTTCTTTGGCTTCCTGCGTAGTATTCTTGTTTGGCCACACCTTTTTTAATTTGCTGTTCTCGCAGTCCGACCATGGTTGTAGATTCGCAGTCATCACTTGGTTCTCGCAAAAATCTTACTTCTCGTAGAGCATTCAGAATGTCAGCCTGGTCCAAGGCGCGCCCGTCCTCCACAGTAGCCTTACCTGCGAGCTTGTCAGCCCGCTCATTTCCTTGTACTCCCACATGCCCTGGCACGAAGATGAAACTAATCTTTGTCAGCCGAGACCGCTCCAGAGACAGCAACCACTCTCTTCGGATCCACCCCGTCTCTATCCTCTTGAGCATGCTCATTGAGTCGCTAAGGAAACATGTCCTATTAAATGTCGCCACAGAATATGACACTTTTTTCGTGACCTAATATGTCACTTAAGCACTGCCACTTCTGGGAATCCACACTCGCGTTACGGGCATAAACATTAACCAACACGAATGGTAGACCGGATTGAACGCTAATCGCCTATATTTGTATATCGTCACTGTCCCAGCTGGACGTGTCTAGCTCTGAAGCCACTATACTGTCGCGGATGAGAATCGCCATTCCCAGATGTCGCCTGTTGTAGAAACATTTGAAGCCGGCCATTTGGAGTAGCTGATCACCCAGTCATATCATATTATCATATTAAGTCGGAACATTGTACTTTCAAGTGTAAATATGTTCATATTAAGTTTGAATGTCTTCCTGTCAATGGCCAAAATTTTCAAATTAAATGTGATTGTTTTGTCTTCTTGTCAATGGTACCTATTTTTGCAGTAAATATTTATATCAGCGAACAATATTTTCATTTAAATGTGAATACTTCATTCGTATCAATGGTAAATATTTTCATATTAAATTCGAATGTCTTCCTTTCAGTGATACGTATACTCACGTTAAAATTCAGTGTCTTCCCATCAGTGCTAAACATATTCATATTAAATGTGAATTTCTTCCCATAAATCGTAAATATTTCGATATTAAGTTTGCGTGTCTGCCTGTCAATGGTAATTGTTGTTAGATTTGTTTCATATCTTCATGTCAGTTGAAGACATTTTCATTGTAAATGTGAATGTGTTGATACCAGTTTTAGATATTTTGATACTAAATTTGAATTATTTCTTATCAATGTTAACAATGTACATATTAAGTTTTCGTGCCTTCTTTCCAATATTAAGTGTTTTAAATATACAGTGCAAACCTCTTAAAGCGACCTCGGATGTGGCGAATTTCTGTTGTGAAGAGCAATGTGCTTATCCCCGGCAATTTTGCTTCTTTGTTTCTTGTCTCTTTAAGGATAAGAAAAACTATTTCTTGGGTCCCAGGTGTGTTCGCCTTATCAGGTATGCACTGTATTCATATTACGTTTTCTGGTCTTCTTACCAAAGTTAAGTGTTTCAAATAAGTTCATATCCAGCCTTCGTGTCTCCTTACCAATGTTAAGTGTTTCAAATATGTTCATATCCAGTCTTTGTGTCTTCTTACCATTGTTAAGTATTCTAAATAAAATAAGATTCAGTTTTCGGGTCGTCGTACCAATGTTAAGTATATGTTTATACCAAGTTTCACGTCTTCTTACCAATGTTATGTATTTTAAATGTTAGTATTAAGTTTTCGTGTAAAGTATCTGCCACTTCAGTGTTCATACCATCCTATCACGACGTAACTGGCTTTAGAAGACAACACTTTTATCTCCCAGAGACTACATGACCGGCACGCGCTGTTTAGAAAAGGCGGGGTTTGGTGAATGCGCATCTCTTAGACAGTACTTCCGGTCTAAGTCAGAAGAAAAACAGAAACAATCACAGATGATGCAGGAGAAATGTCCACAGATCAGTAAAACATCAATTCACGGCAAGTAGCCAGTCTTGTGTCGCCTATTACCGTCATCACAACTTTTCTTTCTGATTCGTAGAATCATTACAACTTATCTTTCTGGTCCATTGAATTATCATAACTTTTTTTTTCTGGTCCATTGAACTATCATACCTTTTCTTTCCGGTCCATTGCATTATCACAACTTTTTTCTGATCCATTGAATTATCATAACTTTTCTTTCTGGTCCATCACATTATCATAACGTTTATTTCTGGTCCATTGTATTATCATAACTTTTCTTTCTGGTACATTGAATTATCTTACTTTTTCTTTCTGGTCCATTGAATTATCACAACTTTTCTTTCTTAATCACTCAGTCATTATAACGATTTTTTAATGGTCAATTGAATCACCATAATTGTTCCACAATTTTTGTTTCTGGACCATTCAATCACCACAATTTTTCTTTCTGGTTAATCGCGTCTTTTCTTTCTTGTTCATTTAATATTTGTATATAAGCAATTTAAAAAAAAATTATCATCAAGATAGTTGCCCTAAAGCGAAGAATACTTCTGTAGAGATCGCCCCACTGTGAAGTACCTAAACTTTTAAAATCAGATAACTTTGCAGCATCGGGAGGAGAATGTGAAGAAGAAAACAGCGAAGTCTCACATTGAAATGGAGATAGCCGTCTAGCCCACCAGAAGAACGATAGCTATCACAGGCCTGAACGTCAGGGACAGGACACCATTCTGTGTCTCAGGGCCGGACATAACAGGCTGAACAAACACCTGCATTAGCTTCGCTTCTCTGATTCAGTTCTGTGTCCGTGTGGTCTGAGCAAACAAGCTGCTGAATATGTTCTGCTGGGATATCTTATAATGGTATAAAGAGGAACTCCACAAGAACGGTCGAGTTCATCGCGAGATCTCGTCTGGTGATGTAACCGTTAAAGCTAAAGATCGCAAGAAGAAGGAGGAGGGAATGAGAATGAGAAGAAGAAGAAGAAGAAGAAGAAGAAGAAGAAGAAGAAGAAGAAGAAGAAGAAGAAGAAGAAGAAGAAGAAGAAGAAGAAGAAGAAGAAGAAGAAGGAAGAAGAGGAGGAGGGAGAGGAGGAGGAAGAAGACGAAGAAGAAGAAGAAGAAGAAGAAGAAGAAGAAGAAGAAGAAGAAGAAGAAGAAGAAGAAGAAGAAGAAGAAGAAGAAGAAGAAGAAGAAAAAGAAGAAGAAGAAGAAGAAGAAGAAGAAGAAGAAGAAGAAGAAGAAGAAGAAGAAGCAGCAGCAGCAGCAGCAGCAGCAGCAGCTAATGATGACTATCATGGTGACTATGATGCTGAAGATAAGTGATACTGATTGGAACTAAAGCAGTTATAATAATAAGAACATTTGAAGTAACAACACTGATGAGGCTGAGTAGAAGTGACAACTGTCAGGGATTAAATAAGTAATGAAATCTGACATCATGTAAACCTGAATGTATAGATACGAGGGTAAGTTAATAAGTAAGTCACAAATGGCTATAGAAACATAACTAAAGATGATGACAACTTGAAACCAGTTTATTTTTAACGATACACTGTCCTTTTATTTCTCAACATAATTTCCACCAACATTGATGCACTTATCCCATCGTTTTATCAGTCTTCCCAAACTGGTTGCATAGAACTGCGTGCTCTGATTTCTAAACCACGTTTTCACTTCACATTCAACTTCGGCGTCATTCGCGTAATGTCTCCCGCCAAGGTGGGTTGTCATTGTTTATGCTGAGAAATGTTTGTCCCGTAAAGCGGTGCATAGCTGGGTAGAAAACGTTACGAGGGTGAGTCAATAAGTAAATCACACAGTTCTGTGGGATGGTAGGTCAATGAAAACAAAGCATGCAGTTCTATGCAGCCGGTTTGAGGGGATTGATAAAACGAAGGGATAAGTGCATCAATGCTGTGGAAATTATGTTGAGAAATACAGGGACAATGTATGTACATAAATAAACTGGTTTCAAGTTGTTATCGTCTTTAGTTATTTTTCTACAGCCATTTGTGACTTACTTATTGACTTACCCTCGTAGTTAATTGCTTATACCTACAGAGAGAACTGGAGAGTAATGACCATCAATGTCTGCTCTAAATGTAGCACGAGAGTAAGAAGAGATAAAGACATTGTTGTTTGTTAGCAACTTAAAACTCTAGTTCGCAGCTAGATAGCCTAAAGCGTGTGTGAGTTTGTAATTTGTCAATTTATTTTAGCAACTTAAAACTCTCTACTTTGCAGCTAAATAGCCTAAAGCTTATTTGAGTTTGTAATTGTCCATTTATTTTACTTCTCTCCCAACAGGAAGTGCACACAGATGTGAGATAACCTTGGTGTCCATTCTGGTTCTGATAGTCAATATTTACATTACTTTTCGTTCTTAAATGTTGTCTGTTATAATAGATAAATGTTGAGGGGATACATAGAGTCTGTTCTTTTGTATGGATGTGAAACTTGGACAATGTGCAGTCAAGCTGAAAAACATCTGATGGCTGCAGAAATGTGGTTTCTGAGGAAAATGCAAAGAATACCATGGACAGCCAGAAAAACCAATGACTAAGTACTACAGGAGACAAATGAAACTCGTAAATTGATTAGAGAAATTAGACGTAGACAGTCAACATTTTTTGGACATGTTATGAGAAGAAATGGATTGGAGAACTTAGTGACAACTGGCAAGATCGAGGGGAACAGACCAAGAGGAAGACCGAGAGGAAAATACCTGGATGGCTTGGCCACATGGCATGGACGAGACAGGAACACTGAGCTGATCCACGACTCTGGTGATCGAGTGAAGAGGCGAGTCATGACCGCCCACGCTTTCCGGCATGGCACATAATTGATATTAACAAAAATATTTTTTTCAAGGACGGTGGGGTGGGGGAGGGGTGGGGGAGGGGTGGGGGGAGATGGGTGGTAGCCGATTAAAAAACAAAACATGATTAACAAATATACAAACAACACATGAGACGATGATGACAAACATAATATCTGCACATGATAAGAAGGAAACATTCTTCAATGTCATTACGGGCTGTATTGTAGTTTTAATCTATATTCTTTGTGGGATTACATAATCAGTTTAATTTCATGTTCACATTTTATAGTTGTTAATTCAATTATTGTGCATCTACCGCCATTAAAACTGTTGTAAGTTTGTATTAGTTGTTTGTTTGTGTACAGTTTGGCCGTGTGCACTCCACACATCCCGTGCCGCAGACTCAACATCATGTCGCAGGTCGGTTGCAGAACCTCGTTCTCACTACGGTAGCGCCGAAATGTTTCTCTGTCTCTAGATATGTGTGCCACTGACTACTTTTCTATTTCACTACACGTTATAACCCTCTTCATTGATGTCTGGGGCATCGAAAGGTGTCTCTTTACAGCACTTGTTCTTGGAATTTGTTTTACGTAGATGTTATATGTGTCCACTTAATGACACTAAGCTTTTTGGTTATCTGCTCCCACTTCTGTCTTTCTTTACGCTATTGCGGTTGATCATTCCGGATATTACAACACTTTCCAGTTTGTTTCTATAATAATGCATGTGATTTGATAGAAAGTCAAAACAATATATTTAGTCTGAATAACAAACAAACAAACATACAAACAAAATCAACAATGTACAGATTATTACAAAGAAAAAAGGGTCTACATAAGTGAAACATCAAAGTAAATGGAATCAGTTTGAAGCAAGTCAATATATAACAGCAGATGGAAGATGTATTAAGGAATTTACATGCAGAATAGTCCAAGCACAGGCAGCATGTCGCCAGATGAACAATATTGTCTGCAATTTATCTTTGTAAGTCCAGGTGAGGAAACAGAGATCTTAAGATTGCACAATTCTGGTGTACGAAAGCGAATCACGGACAACTAGCAAGACAAGTGAAGAGTTTATGTAGAAGATCAGAGGTGAGGTTTTATAGAAGAATGATAAGAGCTCCAAGGACGGCTAGAAAGAGCAATGATGATATCTTGAAAAATGTTAACTCATAAGCAAAAGTCGCAACAGAAGCAGACAGCGCACATTTATTGAGCATGTTGTGAGAAGGGGAAAGCTGGACTACGTCGTTACAACTTGAAAATTGGAGGGGAGGAGAGGCGGGAGAGACCAAGAGAGGAACATCAGTATCAGAAATGATTGGCAGCACACGAGACAGGCGGCTGTTGGCTGACATGATCACCGATGCTATATAACATGTACAATAAGAAGAAGACGAATGCATCAGAGCCATGTTTTGTGTGCCTTACTTATTGTTGCATGATTACGAAATGGTTCTTTCACTTGTAGTGACTAAAATAGACAAAATTGGAACCCCCACGTAATGACTAAAGCTGTCCGAACTGTCTATAAAGTAAATGGCACTGAATTAGTGATGCTTTCAGATATTCTAGCCGACCTGACAGCCTATTCACAACTTTCTGAGCCAGATTATCAGCCTTGCTCGGCGTCTGTTCAGCATTTGAATCTGCGGCTAGCGAGCGACGTCTGCGTACATTTTCACTCTTTGTTTTGGGAACTTTCATGTTCGGAGACATGGCACCGTCTTTATTGTCCATCATCATGCTGTCATTAATTTCACTATCAATATCTTTTTCCACAGCATTGTCAGCATCCATCTCATCTTCTGCGTCATCATCATCATCACCATCACCTTCGTTGTCTTCAAACTTGTTATCATTCTTGTTTCCGTGGTTGCTCACTCCACCCGTAGTTGTTGTAAAGACCTCTTCTCCTGCAGCCACCTCCTGCAACAGTCTTCCATGGCTGTGCAGTCGCAACTGTTGCCTCAGCTGGGGACAAATAAGATACAGTTAAATAAGAATGTAATTAACAATTCTCTCTGGATGATATGTGAGAATACAAACAGAAAATTGATAATAATATGTATGGACTCTTTTTCTTCTTCTTATTTTTTTTTCTTTGTCCTCCTCCAACCCACATTTCCTTCTTCTCCTTCCTTCTTTTTTAATTCTTTTTTACCCCCTTTTGTGTGCTTCTGCTTGTTGCTGCTGTGCTGCCTGTTGTTTGTCAGTGGCACAACATAATCTCTCCAGATTTATCCAGCTTTTTGTTTTCCACGAAAGACTGTAACATCATACCTCTATAATATTGACATGTCTCTTTCTTAGGCAGCTCGATCAGATATCTCTTTCTCCAGTACGTTGATATTTCTTCATTTTTCTCAGATTTTGCTTAATAATTTAGGCAGTAATTCAATTGAGGCGTTGATATCGGCATTGACAGATTCTGCTGGGTTACCATCTGGTGTATCAGTGTTTCCATTATTCAGCATTTTACAACTTTACTAATCTCTCTCTCTTTTTTTTTTTTTTTTTTTCACAAATGATATTCAGATCCTCCGCTGCAAGCTGGATATCTGAGGGTCTTCCGGGACTAGTCTATTTATGAGTTCCTAAAAGTATTGAGCTTATCTGTACAATTTATCTTTGGTGATAATTCTCTTATTACCAGTTTATATAAGTCCACTGGGTTGATTATATTTTCCTAGTAATTTCTTTATTGTGCTATAAACGTTTCAGAGATGTGCTTTCGCTGCTGCTTCTTCAGCTGCTCTCTTGCTGAAAAAAAAGTGTTGCATATCCTTTTACAGGACATCGCTGTCAACATCAGTATCTTCAAGCTGATTGTTGATTTCTTGGCAAGATTACGCTCAGTAGTTTCAACATAAGATTGATAAACCAACACAGAACTGGTGTCGTTAGCCGCTACATGCTGCGGGATTTGCTGAGGAGGGGATCCGAGCACTTATGGACTGAATGGTTCTATGTACTTGATCCTCTCAGTAATTGATTATGGATTAGGTCTGCTCACTGTCTCAGAGAGTCAGCTGGTGAAGTTAGAGCGCATACAGAACGAAGCTATGCGGGTCATTCTGGGATGCACTAGAGACACCCCAGTAGTGTGTATGCGTTAGATCCTTGGTCTGCCGACTGTTGCTGGTAGGCTCAAGGTGATGCAGGCGAAGGCATACCTCAGAGTAGCTGCAGACACAGACCACTCACTGCATGAGGCGCTGGATGCAGTTAAGGGTCAGCGACTGATAAGAGGGAAATCATGGATGGCTCAGGCGGAGGATACGATCAGACAGGTGTGCCCCCTGGAGAACATTAGGCGTTGAGAGGAGTGGGTCAGAGTGCCAGCGGAGCAGTCAGACTTGTGCAGAGTTATAATCACATTAAGCCGGGAGTGCAGGGAGTGGCCAGCAGGGGCCAAGGAAGTGGAAATCCAGCAACTAATTCAGGACAATGCTCACTCGAGTGATGTGATTATCTACACAGATGGTTCGGTGTCAAGAGGTGAGAGAAGTGGCTGGGGGTTCATAGCCAAAGCTAATGGTCGATGTTTGGGGCAGGAGAGCCTGGCATATGATACCACAACATCCAGCTTAAGAATGGAGGTGGAGGCAGTCACTGCGGCTCTCCGCTGGATGGAGAATACGACACACACACACATTGTGATTGTAACTGACTCAGAAAGCATGCTGACGAGGGTGAGGGCGGGCAGACTTCGTGCGGAGTGGCTTGCTTCGCTTCGGAGGTCACTGGTGACAAGCATCGCCTGGATCTTTTCTCCGGGGCATGCCGGTGTGCTGGGAAATGAACAGGCGGACAGATTGGCTGGCTCTGCAGAACTTGGTGGAGTATTGATACATGACAAGGCAGAAGTGGTTGCGGTCTTGTGGGAGCACGTGCACACCTCGGAGGAGCAAATGGATTACCATGGTCTGGCAAGAATGAGACAACGAGGAGTGACGAAGGGATCTGGCCGACGCTCAACGCTCAGAGGAAAGGCGAGACGGACTTATAATCAGATTGCTACTGGTACTATTAGTGTTGGAACTCTTCGCTGGCTGCTGAGGATGGGGACGGCGCACTTATGGGAATGCCCCGAATGCTGTGATGTCGATTCCTAAATCAATCAATCAATTAATCAATCAATCAATCAATCAATCAATCAATCATGGTTCTATTGCAATGAGGCTGATCATGCGACTAACTAACTAACTAACTTTACACTTCAACTATATTTTAACACAGTTACAGACGTTATCCATGATTTTTGTTTCCGTTTCTTTTTCGCATAGAACCCTTATATGTGATTCGTTCTAAATACTTTGATTCTGTTGCCAACAGTCCTCAAGTCTCGCATCCTTGTTAACTGTTGCAATGGCTGGTACTTATTAGAGATGGGGCATAAATCGCTCTTTAGTGTCTTGATTTCTGAGATATCTTACACTTTATTAATATTCATGATCAAAGACGTTATTATCATTTGATTTAATTTAAATTATCAGCCGATGGTAGTCTGAATCAACATCTGGGCCTGTAAAACATCCCTATACGCTATACATAATCTCTACGCCTTTCTTCTATGTCTACGAGCGCCAACCAAGACAAGTATGTTTATTTATGAACTAAACGCTATACAGCATGGCAGTGTGTGCTATTCTGACTCACCCCTTCTTCACACACTTCCAGATGATCTTGTAGCGTGTCGATGTTTGTAAATAGGGCATCTGTGATCACGTCATCTGATAAGGCCATCACATTTGACAGAGTACCTGTGGTTAGAATTATAGCAGAAGTGAGACTTCCAACAGAAGACCAGATGATTGCTAGTTAGCTAGTTGCATATCCTTTGCAGGACGTAGCAGTATGTTATTCCTGGGCAAGATTATGTTCAGTAGTTTGCCATTGCTTTCTGAACGACCGGCACTCATACCATTGTATGGAAACTAACACAAGCCTGTCTGCTTCAAAATCGCCTGCAGCTCTGTTTGGTTACGAATTACATTCGTAATCCCTTCACCACATGATAGATACACTTTAAATCGTGAGCCCCACAGCAGTCGTGGTGCTATTTGTGGTAGTAGAGAGTTTGAACAGTTAACACAAGAAATTGGTATTTGATTACATGTCGTGGTATATCACAAAATCATAACATTCAAAATAACAATAGATCAAAGGTGTTCAGACTTTTGCACGCTGCATACTACTTTGAAAAGTATGCATATATCTCATATCACGGGCCACTTTGACAATATGTACATATCGCGGGCCATTTTGAAATTATGCATACGTCACAGATCGCTTTGGAATTTGTAAACGTAGCGGACCACTTTGAATGTAATGTACACGTCGCGGCTCTTTTTGAAAACATTACGTAAATTAGAGGGTTACTGTGAAGATTATATACATATCACAGGAGACCTTGAAATTATGTACTTATTCAGACCAATTTGAAAATAATGTACACATAGTGTACCACTGTGAAAATTGCATCCGTATCAAGGATCACTTTGAAAATTATGTACTTGTTGCAGGCCATGTTGAAAATATTGTACACATGTTGCGGGCTATGCAACAGACAAGTCACATATACTAAATTTATTCTGTAATTCCGAAACAGTTTACTGTCCTGTAGCAGGTTTTTTGCTGAATGTCGGTCACTATACAGCCCGCCGACAAGTGCCTCCATCCCTCCCCCCCCCCCCACACACACACAGAGACACGGACGCATTCGCGTACGCATCCACGCTCCCCCCCCCCCCCCACACACACACACACACACACTCACACGTGGTGTATGTGTTTTTTTATGCTGGTCGGCGTTCGAATCCGCATATAGTCGATTATGTGTGTGTGCGCGCGTGCGTGTGTGTGTGTGTGTGTGTGTGTGTGTGTGTGTGTGTTCGTTCTGTATTGTGGATTATTTTCCTTTGGCTTCCCGCATGGCTCTAGTTTGGTCTGACCCCGTTTGCCTAGATGTTCGTGCAGTCTGGTCGAAGTTACAGAATTATATCCATCCCCTGAGTCCTTTACTCATCCTGCCTCCCTGAGGGCTTTCATGATTTCAGTCTGGTTCATTGCTCGTCCGCTCCTCACAGCAGCCAAGGCTGTCTGCTCGTCTGTTATAGATTGGTATATAGTTCGTTCTCTCAGACTGATTATCACAGAAGTGACCCCTGACATTATTTTATTAACTGAAGTGCCGAAGGATAATGTATCGCCAAATGTGATTTGGGCAGAAGGACAATATATCGCTATGTTAGGGTCATTTGCTAATAACGATTGCCTGAAACAGGCTAATGAAACTAGAACACTATATTCAACAATAAGAAAGAGACAAACAGTTTTCTTTGGTCATGTGATGAGAAGGGAGGCATTGGAGAACATCGTGACAACTGGAAAAATCATGGGGAAGAGAGGCAGACCAGTCCAAGAGAAATGATTCTGGATGGTTTGAGATTGGCATGGAGGAATATCATCAGCAGATCCAGTTGATTCAGAACACCAAAGACCGAGATCTGTGGAGAGCCATGAACGCCTACGCCAGCTGGCAGAGCACTTGATGATGATGATTAAGGTCATCGGACAATTTTTCTTTCATGGTATCTTCCACAATTTCAATGTTAAGTGAACTGAAATTTGCATTATGATAGTATAGGGTGTATTTTAATGACTGTGCAGTGTTTGAAAATATTGTCCATATTTTGTATTCACCCTCTGTAAATTTCATGCAACATTATAGGTAAATACAAAACGCGGACAGGCAATATTTTCAAACAATGCACAGTCATTAAATATACACCATTTAGTTAATTTGATTGTGCATCATGTTTGGTCCAAACCTACCTATTTTGGAACTGAATCAGTTAATAAAAGAAAAATTAAACAGGGTTCTCATTATATATATATATATATATATATATATATATATATATATATATATATATATAGAGAGAGAGAGAGAGAGAGAGAGAGAGAGAGAGAGAGAGAGAGAGTTAGGGGGGGAGGGGGAGGTATTGAAAATGATTATTCCCACGCCTTGAAGTGTATTAGGTGCATGGTGCCTTTACACGCCTTAATATGCATTGGGCGTATGGTGTTAGCCCATATTATTACAGACTTATCAGTACGCTGTGGGTGAGTTGGTTAATACAATGTCGGCTGTCTGTAATTTCCAAGAAAATGTTATGATATCTATTTTAAGCTGAAATTCGGAGAACATGTAAGATCTGGATACTTAGTTTTAGGGGAAAAGAACAAGGGGAAAGCAGAGAAGTAACTATCTGGATGTCTTAGTCAAGTGGCATGTTCGAGACTAGAACACAGAGTTGGTCCACGACTCTGGTGATCGTGCGAGATGGCGAAACATGACCACCCCCCGCTTATCGGTATAGCACATGATGATGATGCTACTTGTTTCATTGTCATAGTAAGCTACTCGACTGTGCTCAACATCATGAAGTGTCGAACATCATGAGAGACATGGTGTTTTCTGCTCATTTGATCCACTTAATTAGACAAGACGCAGCTGTAAGAGTAAGAGAAACATCAAACTGTTTTGAAGTGCAAGTGGGGAGGGACTGATTTACATTGTATACAAACACCAGCTTAACATCAATGCAGAAAATGTGATGAGAAATATCAAACATGACAATTCTCATCCACTCATAAGTGGTGGAAATCTGGTTCCAGAATTCAGACACGGAAGTGAAAAGAACCATGTCTCGAACAATGCCAGGAATAAGGCCAAATAATCATAATTCATATCTATCAAAAGACATGGTGAAGATCAAGATCTTCTTCTGAACATTGTTTAAAAAAAAAAAAAATTAAGTTCCACGGGGGAAAAAAAAAACACGACATATCAAACAAACATTACAATCAATAATGAAAAAAATTGAGAATGTCCCAAAACGAGAATAAATTGACTCCAGAAAAAAGATGGGTCCTGTTCAAAATATGCTAGATGGAGCAATGCATAGGTTAAAAAGCATCAATATACACAATACCAGGAAACAAATAAAAGTAAATATATTGAGAAAATGCATGGGGATCATTAACAATGGCGCAATCACCAGAGGAGAAAATAGAGGCGTTGGGGCATTTAAATGTAACAAAACAGTTCTTAAAGGTCCTCGGATCAAAAAAACAAAAAACAAAAAAAGAACTGACATTCTGTGTTATCCGAACATCGAAGAAATCTTGCTCATAAGCATGGTGTCTTGGAAATTGAAATACTTTCGTCGCACTAAACGTGTCAATGGTTTAGAATCAACAGTAATTGACGGCGTAGTTTCTGAAGGAAGAGACAGGCGTCGACCACCACGAAGTTTGATACAAGACATGACAGACACCCGGAGCATAAACATGTCTGAAGGAGGGGAAATGGTGAACGGTTGAAAGTTTTTTTCAGCGGGATGGAGAGCTTCACGGTATTTGTCGACCATAGTGAAGAGCCCACTGGTTGCATGTGGCACGTAGCCTATGATTTATATGTTTGAGCATCCCTGTGTCATGATAGCAGCAATCTATATATATAAAATGCTTAAAAAAGCATTTAATATGTATAGATTGCTGCTATCATGACACAGGGGTGCTCAAACATAGATAAAAATGCAATGTCTGTCTGTCTGTCTGTGTGTTATTGATGCGTTCGCGAACAGTCCATCCGATTGTGATGAAATTTTCTACACGTCTTCTTCTCATTCTGGTGCTGCCAACTGTCATAGTTTGTTAGTTATTTACGTAATAAAATTTAATTTTTCAATTTACATTCTAATTTATATATAGCAAGGGGGCTTAACTTAAGAAAAATTATATCAAGGGACATAACTGTTAGTAGCATTGCTATATCTTAAGTTAAGTCCCCTTGCTATATGTACGCCGAACATAGATAGATAGATAGATAGATAGATAGATAGATAGATAGATAGATAGATAGATAGATAGATAGATAGATAGATCTGACCCGATAGATAGAGAGGGAGGGATAGACGGAGGGAGAGACGGACAGACGGACGGGTAGGCAGGCAGACAGGTAGATAGACAGACAGACAGACAGATCGATCCCCGCCAGGGACTGGGCGAAGCCGGGCCGGGTCAGCTAGTACGATTATAAAACTCTTCACAGCTTTAACTAGCGCCCACACAAACCTGTCCTCTTAATAGCCGTGCCCGCAGCAGGGTTTAGTTTGTCCTTGCTTACATCCTTGTCAGCCTCACTTACATCTTGATTAACATTGTTGCTCGGGATGTTGGTGCTGTAGCTACTGCTGGTGGTGGTGCTGGTGATGACGGTCGTGTTCGTTAGTTGGAGATGATTAGAACTGGCCAGTTCTTGAATGTCGTGTTCGGGACCCGGTGCTACGCCTGGCGGGTCGACGAGTTGCGAAGGCGCACACTTGACAAGACATGACGTAGAATATGTCAGCAACATCGCCAGAATCAGACGTAACCTTGACATTGTGACGGCCAGATATTCCTGTAAGTGTACATAAAAGGTAATGTTACAACTAATGCTGACCTATATTTTACAACTGATGCCGTCCTATATTTTACAACTGATACTGTCCTATATTTTACAACTTATGATGTCCTATATTTTACAACTGATACTGTCCTATATTTTACAACTTATGCTGTCCTATATTTTACAACTGATGCCGTCCTACATTTTACAACTGATACTGTCCTATATTTTACAACTTATGATGTCCTATATTTTACAACCGATGCTGTCCTATATTTTACAACTGATCCTGTCCGATATTTACAACTGATACTGTCCTATATTTTACAACTGATACTGTCCTATATTTTACAACTAATGCTGTCCTACAATTTACAACTTATGCTGTCCTATATTTTACAACTGATGCCGTCCTATATTTTACAACTTATGCTGTCCTATATTTTACAACTGATGCCGTCCTATATTTTACAACTGATACTGTCCTATATTTTACAACTTATGCTGTCCTATATTTTACAACCGATGCCGTCCTATATTTTACAACTAATGCTGTCCTATATTTTACAACTTATGCTGTCCTATATTTTACAACTTATGATGTCCTATATTTTACAACCGATGCCGTCCTATATTTTACAACGAATGCTGTCCTATATTTTACAACTTATGCTGTCCTATATTTTACAACTTATGATATCCTATATTTTACAACTTATGATGTCCTATATTTTACAACCGATGCTGTCCTATATTTTACAACTTATGCTGTGCTATATTCTACAACCAATGCTGTCCTATATTTTACAACCGATGCTGTCCTATATTCTACAACCAATGCTGTCCTATATTTTACAACTTATGCTGTCCTATATTCTACAACCAATGCTGTCCTATATTCTACAACCAATGCTGTGCTATATTTTACAACCGATGCTGTCCTATATTCTACAACCGATGCTGTCCTATATTTTACAACTTATGCTGTCCTATATTTTACAACCGATGCTGTCCTATATTTTACAACTTATGCTGTCCTATATTTTACAACCAATGCTGTCCTATATTTTACAACCGATGCTGTCCTATATTCTACAACCGATGCTGTCCTATATTTTACAACTTATGCTGTCCTATATTCTACAACCAATGCTGCCCTATATTTTACAACCGATGTTGTCCTATATTCTACAACCAATGTTGTCCCATGCTTACAACTTATGCTGTCCTATATTTTACAACTGATACTGTCCTTTATTTTACAACTGATGCTGTCCTATATTTTACAACCGATGTTGTCCCATGCTTACAACTGATGCTGTCTTATATTTTACAACTGATGATGTCCTATATTTTACAACTGATACTGTCCTTTATTTTACAACTGATGCTGTCCTATACTTTACAACTGATGCCGTCTTATAATTTACAAATGATGCTGTCCTATAATTTAAAACTGATGCTGTCCTATATTTTACAACTGATGCTGTCGTATATTTTACAACTCCTATGGTGTTGAAGTATACTCACTCTCACTACACTAAAGAATGAGATGATGAAACCAGCAATATTCCTCGGTATCTTTCTTTTCTTCTTCTCATCTTAGTTAGTTAGTCAGTCAGTCAGTCAGTCAGTCAGTCAGTCAGTCAGTCAGTCAGTCAGTCAGTCAGTTAGTTAGTTAGTTAGTTAGTTAGTTAGTTAGTTAGTTAGTTAGTTAGTTAGTTAGTTAGTTAGTTAGTTAGTCGCGGTTCCAACTTCACGGCGACGGGTGGTCCCCATTATGCTCCGATCATGTGTCAGTGAATGTTACACGAAATGCTCCTCACTGTCTTATGTGAAAAGTGGAACAGACGGCAAGCCAACAGCCAGCACAGTACACGGCATAATGCCGCTGTCAGAACGTCAGCACAAAATTTTCCCATTTTAGAATAATACAAGGCAATAGCTCCAAATTAAAAAAGATGTTTGCATATCCTTTACAGGACATCGCTGTCAACATCAGCATCTTTCAGCTGATTGTTGATTTCTTGGCAAGATTACGCTCAGTAGTTTGCCATTGCTTTCTGAGCGGCCGGCTCACATACCCCGTAAGTTATCGACGCGATTCGAACCACTGCTGATTCTCACCGTCGTCACGGTAGCTCCAAATTACTTGGACTAATTCCTATGTGCCTATAGATTTCAACAATTATTTTATCAAGTTTTGCCTTTTGAGCCCTAATTTTTGTTCAATTAATTATGAGTGCCAGTCGGTATCTGTGAAGTTATTTATATAAGTTATTTACATATATCAGTGGCGCCCCCTGTGATTGATATTTTTACGTATGGCAGTTCTACAGAAATTTACGCCATGTATAAGTCATTTGCAGAACATCACTCTCACCTCGGCGAACCTAAAGGTTTCTCAATATGTTGTCACTTCTCCCGCCTCATCCACCCTCATGCCCAAGATCTCTGCCATGTCGTGTGTTCATCTTCGTGCTGGTCGAATCTTGCCTCTTCCTGCAGTAAACATACCTTCCATTGTTGTCCTTCCCAGGCCAGTGTGACGTCTAAAATTGTCACAGTCATTCAGTTTCTGAGGCATGATACAGTTTATCAACCAGTGATCTTTCAAATTCAGATCTGGTAGAATGACAGTGTTTTTCTTGTTCGTAACAACAATATTCTAAGAACTGTTCTTAATACTTATCAAAATCATCAATTCTACAACAATATTATTGTTTATAGTAAAGGATCACTGAATTCAGGGCCTCCATAACAGACGTTGAAGGGTATGGATGCAGATTACCCCTGTTTCATACTAGTTAGTTATACGCTGGAACCATTCTCTCATTCATCGCAACCAGTTGCATACTCCATTTCCCTTTCCAACCACCGTAATGGAGAATAATCATGAATAGACAGGTCATCGGACTGTCACTGAGCTGAGCTGAAGGGAGTTGAATGAGTTGAGCTGAATTGAGATGAGCTGAGCTGAGTTGAGATGAGTTGAGCTGAGTCAAGAATGGACATCGCAACACTGGGGACGTTCACATACGTGCACAAAAATACGGGTCTAGCACCGTATAGCCAATGCCCCTTACGGAGTGTATATGGGTAGTTCACTTTACCACTGAGAACATTAATCATTAACACGTGCATTCACATAGGGTTTACAGTTACTTTCACCAGTATATCATCTATGATCATTTGTCCCAAGGATTGGTACTTTTTAAGCTGATCTTTCAGCCCTCTCGCTTTCGAGCAATATTGCATAACCCGGACAATAGGTCCGCCCACACACGTTCCCGAAGCGAATTTTTTCGAGGCATCCCCAAGTATTAGCCAATCATAACACTGTCATAAATTCGGAACTTCCCGAAGTGTTGCTTCAAAGTCACAGACAATAACTGCCGCAGATGAAGTGACACACTGGTTGTGAATACGTCTGATTCGTCTTGTTGTTGAAACCACGCAAACCATATGTTGTGTCATTTGTTGTTGTGCGTTCAACCAGCAGTCCGTCACAGACTATATATATATATATGTATATTCACACTATGATACTTTGCTTGGCATATAAAGAATCATGACATTTTTCGCGAAGAAGTACTTACCGAAAACAAGACAATATAGTTTCAATCACATAATACAGGACATAATTTACAAGTATACGTTAAACTAAAACTCCAGATTTAATATTACAATATTTAGCCAAGCTTAGAAAGAAACATACCAAAATAACGGAATAGCGAGAGGTCAAACACAAGAGTAATATAATGGTGTGAATGATAGACGGTAATGATATTGGTTATTTCACCAAGGTTTCGTTGACATAAGTTTAAAAGGGCAAAGCATTCGACAAAGTAATGAGTTGGAACATTGCAAATAAATAGAGAAATTAATAAATGTGATTGTAAAGAGCATAGTTTAATTGAATACAAATATAAAATTTCATATATAAATAACATGGCGGCAGCGCAATGGCTAGCAAGCTTACCTGCCGGCTCGCAGGTCATGGGTTTGAACTTTACAATTAACCTAGTCTCCCAAGTCGACCCAGTCTAACTTGGGTACCAGGAAATGTCTTGGGAAGTCAAGGCGTCCGGTGTGAAATCAACCTTGCATGCCGATTGGTCTGTGAATGTGAGTCTAATACATGTGTCCAACACATCTTAAAGCGCGTAAAATGACGCTTTACTTTACTGACCAATACGCTCAATGCGCCTCAAGGGGCGTAAATAGGGTCCTCCACTGTAATTTTACTTATTACTTTGTTGATTGGTTGCGAGCCTCTGAAAGGCTGAGTTTTTACTTTTAAGTTCGATAGATACACTGGGTTTCAGGTCGTCTAACTCAGTGGTTCTCAACCGGTGGGGAATCCCGGTGGGGTTTCCTGGGGGAGGTGGAATTAACATTATTTCAAGATTGTATTAATACAAGAACAGATTACTTGATATTGTTTTTCCTTACATACTTTACGGTTCTGTACTTCTCGCCCTTCTGAAATGGGCTTTATAATGCAAGTAGACCTTGTTCTAGTATGCGTTATTAAATTTAGCTTCCATTTTTATGTATACTGTGTAAAAAAAAACAAGAGGGGGGGGGGGGGGTTATAGGAAGGAAATATGAAAGGGGAGGAATGACATTCTGAACATATGGTGAAGGGGTGCATGGGCCAAAAAAGGTTGAGAACCACTGGTCTAAGAAGTAAAAAGGGCTTGGGTCTATCGGAGGTTGAGTAGAACCGGTACCAACGTATCTCCAGAGAGCTGTGTGGCAGTGCTCACCTTTCCCACCCAGAGTCCAGAAATCATGAGCAAGAAAGGTACTGGAACTTTACATCTGGGGAGCGGCAAATTAAGATGCAGGTCAGCAAATACACGCCGACAGGGATCCGGCCCAGGTGTGTGATACTTCCTCCAAGGGTTTTAGGTATTCTGTTGTCAACAGGCTTTCACCAAACGTCTAGTGGATGTCATACAGATACCCGGAGTACAGCTGAAATACACGGATATCAGCAGTAAAATTTCACAAACAAACTAGCACGTTCAGTGAATTCAAGGATTCACAAGTTCACCCAACAGGAAGCCGATGTACTCAAGAGCAAGCAAAGTGAGTGGGTCATATCGCTAATTACATTTCTCTAATTACAAACCACTTGTACTGGATTGGTCTAAGATGTATCCGGTCACAGGCTTCCGTAAGGTATGGCCTGAGATATGATTATGGTCACAGATCCTGCAGATCATGTGTGCTGTTTATACTTGCGCTTCTGCGGTTACAAGCACTATACAGTGTGTGGGATTGTCGATATCTTTCTATGTGTATGTGTATGTATATGTGTGTGAGCCCGTCTGTCTATGTCTGTTTGTCTATGTAAATCAACAGAATATGAATACAATTTGGTGGAACTGCGGTAAAGCTGTGGAAACGTAAACAATATAAAATAACACAAAGTAATGCAACTTTACTGATAACAACATAACAATTTACAGAAGAAGATGGTACACGTAGTTGTGGTAAAGCTGCCTTACTTTGTTTTATTTTATATTGTTTATGTAACTAAATGCGCTTCTGCTGTCATAAGCACTATACTGTGTGTGGGATTGTCGGTATCTATCTTACTATGTGTGTATGTGTGTATATGCGTGTGCCCGTCTGTCTATGCATATATGTCTTCTCTGTATGTAAGTATATCTCTGCATGTATCTATGCCTGTTTATTATATCTGTTTTTCTGTCTCCCTGTCTATCTATTTGTCTAACTATGATTTCAAGTATTTGCCTTTCGGTCTATGTCTGTTTATCTATGTCTATCACTGTTCTTATATATATATATATATATATATATATATATATATATATATATATATATATATATATATATATATATATATATATATATATCTTTTCTCCCTGTATAGCGAAGTAATAATGAGAGAGATCAAAGAGATGCCAGGAATACTAGTTGGAGGTTATAATATAAATAATATACGCTATGCAGATGACACAGTATTGGTGGCGGATAATTCAACAGACCTACAACAATTATTAGACGTTGTAGTAACAGAGAGTGCAAGGAAAGGACTCTCCTTGAATATCAAGAAAACAGTAACAATGGTAATATCAAAGAAAATGGTGACACCAAAATGTGACATAGAAATAGAAGGGAAAATCCTTAACCAAGTGGATAATTTTAGATACCTAGGGGCATTTATAACATCAGATGGAAGATGTACAACAGAGATTAGGAGCAGAATAGGGCAGGCAAAAGCCGCATTTCAGAAAATGAAGAGTATCTTATGCAATAAGTCACTATCACTGAATGTAAAAAAGAGAGTGCTGAAATGCTATGTAGAACCAGTTTTGCTGTATGGCAGTGAATCTTGGAATGTAAATGAACAAATTAAGAAGAAATTAGAAGCAACAGAGATGTGGTTCCTGAGACGAATGTTGCGAATTCCTTGGACTGCCAGAGTAACTAACGACGACTGCCTGAAACAGGCTAACGAAACTAGAACATTATATACAACAATAAGACAGAGACAAACAGCTTTCCTCGGTCATGTGATGAGAAGAGAGGCATTGGAGAACATCGTAACAACTGGAAAGATCGAGGGGAAGAGAGGCAGAGGTAGACCAAGAGAAGTGATGCTGGATGGATTGAGACGGTGGCATGGAGGAATATCAGCAGCAGAGTTGATCCAGAAAACCAAAGACCGAGATCTATGGAGAGCCATGAACGCCTACGCCAGCCGGCACGGCACTTGATGATGATGATGATGATATATATATATATATGTATGTATATATGTATGTTATACAAGTCTTTCTATCTGTGCATTGCTGTTTACGTGTGCATATCTATTTCTGACAATTTGTCTGCTTGTCGGTTATGTCTGTTTGCATGTCTGTTTATGTATGTCTATATATGTTTGTATATCTAATGCTGCATGTTTGTCTATATCCGACAATATCTGTCGGTGTCTTATTTCTATGCCTTTGTCATTTCTGTTTGTGTGTCTATTTCTGAACGTTTATGCCCATGTGTCTATGTCTGTCTGCTTAATTCTTCAATTGCATTAAAGTCATGTTCATGAAAGACGAATATCTCACACCCTCCACAATAAATAATGACTATAGGAAACAAATACGCATTGTGGAACACGAGAGAAGCAATTAAAAAAGCACCAACAACAAAGCTACAGAAATTTATATTATCCCTGTTGAAACTATCAAAACAAGCCAGGTGGTAGGAATACAATGGTTAACAAACATATTTAACCAGTCATGATAATTGAGGAGAGTACTAAGAGACTGGCAATGAGCTGTGAATGTATCCTTATGGAAGAACAAAGGCATCATCATCATCATCATCAGTGCCCTGCCAGTTGGCGTAGGCATTCATGGCTTTTCACAGATCTCGGTCTTTGGTGTTCTGGATCAATTCTGCTGATGATATTCTTCCATGCCACCGTCTCAATCCATCCAGTATCATTTCTCTTGGTCTGCCTCTGCCTCTCTTCCTCTCGATCTTTCCAGTTGTCACGATGTTCTCCAATGCCTCACTTCTCATCACGTGACCGAAGAAAGATGTTTGTCTCTTTCTTAATGTTGTATGTAGTGTTCTAGTTTCATTAGCCTCTTTCAGGCAACCGTTGTTAGAAACTCTGACAGTCCAAGGAATTCGCAACATTCGTCTAAAAAACCACATCTCTGTTGCTTCTAAATTCTTCCTAATTTGTTCATACAACTTATTGTTGTATATAGTGTTCTAGTTTCATTAGCCTCTTTCAGGCAATCGTAATTAGTTACTCTGACAGTCCAAGGAATTCGCAACATTCGTCTAAAAAACCACATCTCTGTTGCTTCTAAATTCTTCCTAATTTGTTCATTTACATTCCATGATTCGCTGCCACACAGCAAAAATGGTTCTATATAGCATCTTAGCACCCTCTTTCTTACATTCATTGATATCGACTTATTGCATAAGATACTCTTCATTTTCTGGAATGCGGCTTTTACTTGCCATATTCTGCTCTTAATCTCTGTCGTACATCTTCCATCTGATGTTATATGTGCCCCTAGGCATCTAAAATTATCCACTTGGTTAAGGATTTTCCCTTCTATTTCTATGTCACATTTTGGTGTCACCATTTTCTTTGATATCACCATCGTTACTGTTTTCTTGATATTCAAGAAGAGTCCTTTCTGTGCACTCGCTGTTACTACAATGTCCAACAACTGTTGTAGATATGTTGCATTTTCCGCCACCAATACTGTGTCATCTGCATAGCGTATATTGTTGATATTATAACCTCCGATTAGTATTCCTGGCTTCTTTTTGATCTCTCTCATTATTACTTGGCTATATAGGGAGAAGAAATCCGGTGACAAGACACACTACTGTCGTACTCCTATCTTTATGTGTTCGTAACTACCCTCTTTATGTCCCATTTTAATTGCTGCTACTTGGTTCCAGTAAATATTCTTTACTATTCTTAAATCTTTCCCATCATTGCTGATATCTTCCAACATTTTAGTAAGTTCATCATGTTTTACAAAGGCAGCAAAAAAAAAAAAAAAAAAAAAAAAAGAAATGCAAAGTATACAGAAGCACATCTTTACTCAGTCACGTGGCTAAAATTTATCCAACATTTTAGAATAAAGATTAAGATGATTAAGATACAAGATATAACCTATTGTAGGTCGTGCGCAGATGACTATGAGAAGATAAGACGTTTGTCATTGCTTTCGGAGCGAGACGTCCACGTTTAAGTCCAACGGTACACAGAAAAGCATATTTGACAGTTTGGACTTGCAGCTTTCTGGGACATCCTCACGAAACTTTATAAACAAGTAAATCTAATGAAAGTCGATCCCGATCTTTGCCATGCTGTGAGGAAACATACCACGCCATGGGAAGCCTGCATCGCCGCCCGGGAACCCAGAGATATATCCTGAGGCTCACAGCAAGAGTAACTGCATGTATGGTATGCGGAGATACGTGGTCAAGCTTTGTCAGACAACGGGGTTTGATCTGTACATATACTATATATGTGACATTCTTACTGTCTGCCCGGGCATGTCTCGAGGGAAATGGAGAGATCCTGACTTCTGTCTTCCAGGTCCTGCAGGTCTCGAGAAAAGTGGAGAAATCCAGACTTTTGTCTTCCAGGTCCTGCAGGTCTCGAGAGAAGTGGAGAAATCTAGACTTCCAGGTCCTGCAGGTCTCGAGAGAAGTGGAGAGATCCAGACTTCTGTCTTCCAGGTCCTGCAGGTCTCGAGAGAAGTGGAGAAATCCAGACTTTTGTCTTCCAGGTCCTGCAGGTCTCGAGAGAAGTGGAGAGATCCAGACTTCTGTCTTCCAGGTCCTGCAGGTCTCGAGAGAAGTGGAGAAATCTAGACTTTCAGGTCCTACAGGTCTCGAGAAAAGTGGAAAAATCCAGACTTCTGTCTTCCAGGTCCTGCAGGTCTCGAGAGAAGCGGAGAAATCTAGACTTCCAGGTCCTGCAGGTCTCGAGAGAAGTGGAGAAATCTAGACTTCTGTCTTCCAGGTCCTGCAGGTCTCGAGAAAAGTGGAAAAATCCTGACTTTTGTCTTCCAGTTCCTGCAGGTCTCGAGAGAAGTGGAGAGATCCAGACTTCTGTCTTCCAGGTCCTGCAGGTCTCGAGAGAAGTGGAGAAATCTAGACTTCCAGGTCCTGCAGGTCTCGAGAGAAGTGGAGAAATCCAGACTTTTGTCTTCCAGATCTTGCAGGTCTCGAGAGAAGTGGAGAGATCCAGACTTCTGTCTTCCAGGTCCTGCAGGTCTCGAGAGAAGTGGAGAAATCTAGACTTCCAGGTCCTGCAGGTCTCGAGAGAAGTGGAGAAATCCAGACTTTTGTCTTCCAGATCTTGCAGGTCTCGAGAGAAGTGGAGAAATCCAGACTTTTGTCTTCCAGATCTTGCAGGTCTCGAGAGAGGTGGAGAGATCCCAACTTCTGTCTTCCAGGTTCTGCAGGTCTCGAGAGAGATGGAGAGATCCTGTCAACCCCAGTTATTGTAAAACGTTTTTGTTTTCTTCCTGTGACGCGATATTCTGACAAGAAAAAGAGACGTATCTAGACAAATCTCGATGATAAGCCACCGTTACTTGCTATCGAATCAAGATGTCACTTATTTTTGATTTACTGTATTTCATGGTGACTTATTTTCATATCTTGGCCCCTCATCTCATATATTGATTAGCATGTCTAATGGTTTTAAACGGGATATTTAACAATTATAACCAGGACAAAATTAAACATTTCGTGAAAATTACTTACTATAAATACAGACTTCTCTTCTTTCTCATGCTGCTGCAGTCTCCTCTTTCTTCTTGATGAGGCAAGAGCTGTAAGAAGATATCGAGACATAAACCCGCTTAGCCTGGCTGAATAGCGTATTCGGAACGAAAACACAAACAGGAAATTCTAGTGATCATGTGAGATGGGGAGCCATTTTCACTGGCTATTATCAGCGTAGCCTCTGATTAGGATAATGTTGATAATAATGACTCAGGTCACGTGGCAACAATGTTATTTGTATTAAGTGACCGTATTTAAGTTTTCAATGGCCGGTTCTGGTCTGAAAATAACACTCATGGCAATATAAGTGTGCAAGCTTTAGACATAAGCAAGCGAGACAATCCAAATTTTACCAAGTATAAGATGGGTTTTCTTGATTGTAGTTCTTTTACCGTATCATTATAACCAAGCACCCTGTCGACTGCGATGGCGATCATGCCTCTCCACATCTTCTTATTTCCAACGGCGTATACCAATTCGTGTGCTGCTGACACCTTTCCACGTCATGATAAAAGACTGTTATAAATATTCTTTCGTTGATTTCCTTTATATCTCTTTCCATAAATTGTCCAGCTGTCACAACATGTTCAAGCTGTTATCACAATGTTTGTCATTAGTTGTCTTTGTATCTTGGTCTTTTTCAAAACATTTCAATAACTCATTTTGGTTGCTCATTGAATTTTTAGCATTCATCTGTAAAACCGTATCTCCGAGACCTATTTGTAATTTTTAAAATTTGATCCTATGTAACCCGCAAGAATTCGTTATCCTATTTCTCATGCGGGGATTTATTGGATATTCTTCATTTTATATAATGCATTGTTTGCTTGTGGTATTATGTTTTTCATCCCCATCCATCTGATTATATCCATGTATCCAGATACCTGAACTTTTGTTCGTAAAAACAAACAAACAAACAAACAAAAAATAACGTTAATACCATCGCCTCTAATTTTACATTTAGACATGGTCCTTTTCTTTCTTTGATATTACCATTTCTTCTGTATTGCTTATTCTTCTGGCTTCCTCGCCTAGAGGTTAGCGACTTTTCTCCGTAATCTCGTATACTCTCGTAAGTAACGTGACGACGGTGAGAATCAGCAGTGGTTCGAATCGCGTCGGTAACTTACGGGGTATGTGAGCCGGCCGCTCAGAAAGCAATGGCAAACTACTGAGCGTAATCTTGCCAAGAAATCAACAATCAGCTGAAAGATGCTGATGTTGACAGCAATGTCCTGTAAAGGATATGCAAACAATTTTCTGTATTCCCATTATCGAAGAGGGGAATTAATTCGCCCCCCCCCCCCACCCCACCCGCTTTGTTAAATCATCGTATCTATCATTTCCATAATTCTATAGAACCTTCAGCGAGGTACTATTATTTTAATCTGTGGTAGGTTCGCTGTAATTTTTTAATATCGTCTACTGTGGCCTTTAATCTGAACTACTTCTACTACTTCTATGAGTGCCGATCAATATTTGTGAATTTATATATCATAATTATTCTCAGTAACAGCCTCCTACATCTTCTTCTTATAGTCCATGCTGTGTGGTGCCGCTGATCATGTCTGTCCACGATCTTGTGTCTCTTGTTCTGCGAGTCCATGCCGTGTGGTGCCGCTGATCATGTCTGTCCACGACAATCTGTCTCTTGTTCTGCGAGTCCATGCCGTGTGGTGCCGCTGATCATGTCTTTCCACGACAATCTGTCTCTTGTTCTGCGAGTCCATGCCATGTGGTGCCGCTGATCATGTCTGTCCACGACAATCTGTCTCTTGTTCTGCGAGTCCATGCCGTGTGGTGCCGCTGATCATGTCTGTCCACGATCTTGTGTCTCTTGTTCTGAGAGTCCATGCCGTGTGGTGCCGCTGATCATGTCTGTCCACGATCTTGTGTCTCTTGTTCTGCGAGTCCATGCCATGTGGTGCCGCTGATCATGTCTGTCCACGACAATCTGTCTCTTGTTCTGCGAGTCCATGCCGTGTGGTGCCGCTGATCATGTCTGTCCACGATCTTGTGTCTCTTGTTCTGAGAGTCCATGCCGTGTGGTGCCGCTGATCATGTCTGTCCACGATCTTGTGTCTCTTGTTCTGCGAGTCCATGCCGTGTGGTGCCGCTGATCATGTCTGTCCACGACAATCTGTCTCTTGTTCTGCGAGTCCATGCCATGTGGTGCCGCTGATCATGTCTGTCCACGACAATCTGTCTCTTGTTCTGCGAGTCCATGCCGTGTGGTGCCGCTGATCATGTCTGTCCACGACAATCTGTCTCTTGTTCTGCGAGTCCATGCCGTGTGGTGCCGCTGATCATGTCTGTCCACGACAATCTGTCTCTTGTTCTGCGAGTCCATGCCGTTTGGTGCCGCTGATCATGTCTGTCCACAGCCTTCTGTCTCTTGTTCTGCGAGTCGTTTCTGATGCCGACGTTTCTCCATGACATGTTATTAAACTGTCCATCATCTGTTCTTTTGGTCTTCCCCTGCCTCTCCTCCACTCCATCCTTTCCGTTGTGACGACATACTCCAGCTTTCCTCTTCTCTTGACATGGCCAAATAAAATATATTGTCTTTATTCAATGCGAATAACCAGTTATCCATGTGAGTTATATTCTTTCAAAATGCCTTCTTTGCTCTTTCTTTCTATATGTCCACAATGTTCGAATCTTTCTTCTTTAAAAACCACATCTCCGGAACTTCCACTTAATTCCGCACTTGTCTTCTGATAGTCCGCGACACGCTTCCATGCATCAGAACTGGCTCAATATCAATCAATCAATCATGTGCCATGCCGGAAAGCGTGGGCGGTCATGATTCGCCATTTCACTCGATCACCAGAGTCGTGGATCAGCTCAGTGTTCCTGTCTCGTCCATGCCATGTGGCCAAGCCATCCAGGTATTTTCCTCTCGGTCTTCCTCTTGGTCTGTTCCCCTCGATCTTGCCAGCTGTCACCAAGTTCTCCAGTCCATTTCTTCTCATAACATGTCCAAAAAATTTTGACTGTCTACGTCTAATTTCTCTAATCAATCTACGATTTTCATTTGTCTCTTGTAGTACTTGGTCATTGGTTTTTCTATCTGTCCATGGTATTCTTTGCATTTTCCTCAGAAACCACATTTCTGCAGCCATCAGATGTTTTTCAGCTTGACTGCACATTGTCCAAGTTTCACATCCATACAAAAGAACAGGCTCTATGTATCCCCTCAACACTCTTTTTCTCGTTTCAATTGACATCAATTTATTGGTCAGAATGTTTTTCATCTTGCTAAAGGCTACTTTCGCAATGGCGATTCTTGTTCTAATCTCTTCAAGGCATCTGCCATCAGATGTTATGACTGTTCCGAGATAATTGAACCGATTCACTTGTTGAAGAATATTCCCATTTACTTGTATATTACATTGTGGTACTTCGTTCTTCCTAGTGACGACCACAACCTGTGTCTTCCTACAATTTAATTCCAACCCCAGCTGCTCACTGTGTACAACCACAGCGTCTACTAATTGTTGCAGATCCTGTGCATTGTCTGCAATCAATACTGTATCATCTGCATATCTAATGTTATTTATGTTTCGTCCTCCAATGCTGATATAACTCTTACAAATTACTTTCCTCACTTCGATTGACAAAGATAAATTGCAGAGAACATTTTTCATCTTGTTGCCTTTTGCTGAGGCTGTTCTACATTTAACTTCCTTAATACATATTCCAACCGCTGTTATTAAAGTACCCAAATACTTTATTCCTTCGACTTGCTTCTATTGGCTCCGTTAATTTTGATGTTGAATTTGTATCTCCAATTTAAGCTAATAAATCTATATCTATAAAAGACCATGTATGTCTGTATGTATGTCCGTTCTTTATGCGTTCGCGAACGGTCCATGCGGTTGAGATGAAACTTTCTACACGTCTTCTTCTCATTCTCTTGCAGCCAACTGTCATAGTTTGTTAGTGTACAATCAGCTATTTACTTACTAAAATTTAATGTTTTAATATCTATCATTTATATATATATATATATATATATATATATATATATATATATATATATATATATATATATATATATATATATATATATAGCGAGGGGACTTAACTTAAGAAAAGTTATTTCAAGGGGCATAACTTTTAATAACATTGCTATATATTTTATATATAGATTGTTGCATTGTTTTCAAAGATTTATAAACTCTTTGTCTACAGTTACTTACAGGCATATGATTTATAATAAATAATGATATGAACTTTAAGGCATTTTTAAAGTTTTCATAAAAATAATGCATCTATTTAAATAGTGAAAATTTTCTAACTCATCTTTTTATTTTTCTTCAACAGCACATTAATTTTTTTTTTAACATTTCCAACGAGTTACTGTTCATGCATTTTAATGCTTATTGTTCTTTTGTTGTCAAAGAATTGCTTCATAAGAGATGTTGAATGAAAGATTTTCGTTCGTTAAAAAAAAAGTAATTTTTTGAGAGAGAAAGTTAGATGCATATCGTTTGCAGTACTCTGCAGTCAACCCACCGCCCACCATTTATTGGCTGTTTGTGATATCTTGGTAAGTTTACTTTAGATAGATCTCTTCCAATCATATTTTCTACTATTAATCTATCTATTCTTCTATTCTATTGTCAGACAGACAGACAGATAGACAAACAGACAGACAGACAGACAGACAGACAGACAGACAGACAGACAGACAGACAGACAGACAGACAGACAGACAGACAGACAGACAGATAGTCGGGAACGGAAACGGGAGCTTTTATGACTACTTATATGAATTAAATGAGATGCTCCCCACCAGGAGCTGGGCGAAGCCGGGCCGGGTCAGACAGACAGACAGACAGACAGACAGACAGACAGATAGATAGATAGATAGATAGATAGATAGATAGATAGATAGATAGATAGATAGATAGATAGAAGGATGGGTGGATAGATAGATAGATAGATAGATAGATAGATAGATAGATAGATAGATAGATAGATAGATAGATAGATAGATAGATAGATAGATAGATAGATAGATAGATAGATTAATAGATAGATAGATAGATAGATAGATAGATAGATAGATAGATAGATAGATAGATAGATAGATAGATAGATAGATAGATAGATAGATAGGTAGATAGATAGATAGATAGATAGATAGATAGATCCCCGCCAGGACCTGGGCGAAGCCGGGCCGGGTCAGCTAGTAATAAATAAAAACAATGTGGACACACTCTTTGTACAACCAAGTAAATAATATTTCTTGTAATGTGTGTCAGCAAATGTTATTGTGTAGTTTACATCATATGAATTCAGAATAACATAAAGATTATTCTTTATGCAATAATTCACTGCATGTTAGAAAGAGTAATACGGTTCATTTCTCAATGTCACAGTGAATGTTAAAACTTAAAGGTAATGGACCTATTCTACTGTATGCAAATGAGCATGGAACGTGAGCGAATAAATTTGGAATAGCTTGCAGACAATGTAGATGTAATTTCTAAGGCGATTTGAGTTGAGTTAGTCCAGAACCGACATCACCACATCACTCGGGACATTCCTCTCCGTCAACATCTTCAACAACCAGCGAAGAGTTCCAAAACTAATATTTTTAAGGCTAATGTTGTAGATATATCGGATTGCCAGAGTAATTGGGACGCAGAGGTGTTTCCAAAGTACCGGAGCCAGGTTCTATACTGGCCAAGACCTACTAACACGTCCCAGTCGTGCGTCCTGGGCAACAGATCCCTTCGGGGTCCTGGCTAACGAAGTAGGATCGCTGATTCTTCCGAAGTCAGAGAGTATCTGCCTGCACGGCGAGGAACCACCAGTCTGCACACCAATAAGCCAGACATGGGACAACGGATGCTCACGCAAACCTCAGTCCGGTATGACATCACACTGATGTTGGACAAAAAGATGTCTTCATCCGACTTACAGGACTTCACAGCCAGCGAACGCAAGCAAGCAAGCCAGAGTAATTAACACCGATTGCTTGAATAAAGCTAAAGAAAGTACAACATAGTACACAAATGCAAGAATACTAATTATAAACAATAAACAGCGTTCATTTGTCATGAAATGAGAAGAAAGGCATTTGAAAACATAACGACGACTGGACAGACCAAAGGTAGTAGAGGCAGGGCAGACGGAGAGAAATGATGCTGGGTGCCCTTACACGGGGGTATAGAGAAAGGGAGACTTTATAAGCAAACGTTTGCTGTTTCGCTGCATCTCGTCAGGTACATACTGCAGAAATCACACAACTTACGTGAATTAACTAGATAAATCCTTCAAGTTGAAATATACACATATTCGCACAGTAATGTCAATTATCTACCACGGTAATTTTAATCTATACTGGCCAAGACCTACTAACACGTCCCAGTCGTGCGTCCTGGGCATAGATCCCTTCGGGGTCCTGGCTAACGAAGTAGGATCGCTGATTCTTCCGAATAATTGAAGAAGAATCTTCCGAAGATAATTGACATTAAATTCCTCCCCCATTTTTGGTTTAACCTACAGGGGCTAGGAATAAACCAACAAAACAACTTCAATAACAATGTATACTTGGTCTACAACGAGCATGACCAACGGGACGCTTTATTAGTGCGAGGAAGAAGAAAACGCCCTTTACCGTGGTTAAGAAGAGCGATTATTTTTTTTTTTTTACTTTTATTGAGTGTTAAATTCGTTGCAAAGTGTATTGTTCGTGTTTTTACAGAGCGTTGCATGTGGACGTGTAGGTGACATATGCGCAAAATTACAAACATTTTCTACATTGGGACATTTCTTCATTGAAGATATTTACATGTGGAGGGGAGTAATAAGGAGAAAGAAAAAAAACTTCCCATTTTTGTTTACCTTGCCACCCTCTCACCTATTGGACCCACCACACCAATGCCCTCATGACCAATCTCTGGTAATGATGGTAAAGGGAGGATAAATATTTGAACCAACTGGTGAGGGTATCAGCAAATGCAACAACAACTATGAGCAAGGGAAAGGGGGGGGGGGTCACATGGGAGATGAGGTTATATATTAATAATGATAAACAATAATAATAATGCAAATAAAACCAAATACATCAATAATAATAATGACAAAAATTAAACCTACTAAAGGCGATAACAGCAATGATAATAATAGTTTTGATAATGCTAAAATGATTTTCTTAGGAATGGTGTTAACATAGCATAGCAGGTACATACAATTGCAACCTGCAATGTTTAATAATAGTAGGCGTAAAAGGAGTTGGTTATCTTTTTCTCCTTGCTTATTTTTTTATTTTTTTTTGTCTTAATTGTAAGGGTTATGTGTAAAATGAACGAACTCTTACAATTAAGAAGAGCGATTATTATTTTTTTTTTATTTTGTAAAAAGTTTATTATGTACATAAACAGTGTCTTTTTTACATCAACAAATACAGCATATACATTCATACACGTGTGACAACATTATATTCTTGGCATTGTGTAACTACATACATATTACCCGTTGACGATGGTGATCGAGTGAAATGGCGAGTCATGACTGCCCACGCTTTCCGGCATGGCACATGATTGATTGATGGTGGTTAAATAACCTTTCGCTCCCATGCACACCAAACCATTTAATAGAAAAACCTTTCACACTCAGGCTCATTCGCACTTATGTGACAACAATGCTGAATCACTTTTGTTTCCTGTTTGTGGCTTTATGAGGCCAGTAAAAAAATGTTCTTCCCCCATATAGGGGTACTATGACTTCTACTACGCAATATTGACATTGAAAGTATACAAATAAAATTTAAAACATAAATAAACGACCGAAAAGAAGATTATAAAATGTAAGTATTTAAATATTAACAACATTTTGTGTAAGATATCTAAACTTATCTATACGATATTAACATATTTAACTCTAGGATTAATTCCTTTATTTCTAAAGATGAAGAAGGCAAGTTTTATCTTATTTTTATATATTATTGCTTGTATGTGATTTATCATGTATAATTATCCAGTTATCTCCCTTGTAACAATTATTTGTTTATGTCCCCTTTTTAATACTCATTGCAAATTTAAGTGTTTTTCTTTTTGATATTTGGTAATTCCGCAGAATGCTTGAACATAATTATTAAGTGTAGTGATCAATCAAGGAATTACATTCATATTAATAAGCTCTTTTTAAATATGCTTTAAGCATCTAGAGAAATGCATGCGCATTTGTATAAATTGAGTGATTTATTATTATACGTTGGAAATATCAACATTGATGAGACAGATTTAAAAATAATAAAGAATATTTACTGGAACCAAGTAGCAGAAATTGAAATGGGAAATAAAGCTTAGAAGTACAACAGGGGTGTGTCTTGTCACCGGATCACTTCTCCCTATATAGCGAAGTAATAATGAAAGAGATCAAAGAGACGCCAGGAATACTAATCGGGGGTTATGATATAAATAATATACGCTATGCAGATGACGCAGTATTAGTGAGCATAATTCAACAGACTTACAACAATTGTTAGACATTGTGATAACAGAGAGTGCAAAAACAAGTATTCTCCTTGAATATCAAGAAAACAGAAACAATGTCCATGTATCAAAGAAAATGGTGATATCAGAATGTGACATAGAAATAGAAAGGAAAATTCTTAACCAAGTGGATAATTTTAAATACCTAGGGGCATTTTTAACATTAGATAGAAGATGTACAACAGAGATTAAGAGCAGAATATGGCAAGTAAAAGCCGCATTTAAGAAAATGAAGAGTATCTTATGCAATAAGTCACTATCACTGAATGTAAGACAGAGAGTGCTGAAATGCTGTATAGAACTAGTTTTGCTGTATAGCAGTGATTCTTTGAATGTAAATGAACACAAAAATGTTGGTTTTTTTTTTTTCAAACGTTTATTTCATACAAAGCGAAGTATATTTACAAGGTGAAAAAAAAAAGGCGTCCAGTGGTTTTACGTTGTGAAGAGAAACCAGAGTATTTACGAACGGGGGGTTGGTTGGTTGGTTGGTTGGTTCAAAAACAAACATTCCAAATTCGGCCTCGTCTAACCTACTTCATCAGCTGTGGTTATTGTTGAGGTCCGTGGTTTTTGTGGGATTATTCACCCTAATTCTTGTCTGTAGGAGCTTTTCGACGTTTCCATTTTCCTCCTTGCGCCTGTTTTCACTTTCGAGTTTGAGTTTCTGCTCTCTTTCGATTTTTTCCTCCGCTGTCATCCATGTTTTTTCTCTCCGTCTTCTATGTAATACGAGTGGTCAGGATCATAAGCAGGTTCATACCATGTACCTGGGTAGTCTACCGGTCTCTTGAGTCTCTTGGGTTTCTTCTTTTCTCTTTCATCCCAACACCTTTTGAATTCCTGGCGCCTGAGTTCCTCCATTCTTTCACATTCTCGGATTCCCTCCAAGGTAAATTCCCATATTGTCTCTGCGCCGTCATCAGGATGTTCATCTCGGTTTTCTTCGGATGTCTGGCGAGATATTGGTTTTCCTTTGTCTGCCTCGGGTGTCGCGGTTGGGCTGCTGGCTGTAGCTTGCGGTTCAGGCTCGGTATCTTGGTTTTCATCTTGCGGTTTCTCTGTGAGTTCTTGTATGGATTCTGCTGGTTTGCTTTGGAAGAGTTCCATTTCAGCTTTATGCAATTCTCTTTCGGTATTGATCATTTGTAGGATTTCTTCGTTCTCCTTCTTCATCTCGGCCATGCGCTCCATCTCTTGTTTGATGTTGTGCTGGATTTCTTTCATGTCGGCCAGCAGCTTCTCATTATCGCTGGTCGGAGTCGTCGTCAGCAGTGCCTTGACTTGTTTCTTCAACTTGTCTATCTGCTTTTGAAGTTGATCTCTTTCAGCTTGTGCTATACCCGTGGCTGTCTCGCCCCTCTGCATTGCTTCCTTGAATGGTGTCTTTGTGATGATGGCGATCTTTAAGACGTCTCTGTGTCTCTGCAGGTACGGACAGCCCAGGTATCTTGCTCCATGTTTGCCCAGGCAGTTGGCGCACTTTCTTTTGTTGTAGGGTGCTCGTAAGTCCGTGTCCAGCTTGGCCAGCGGACACTCCTTGAAGGCGTGGTGATCGGTGCAGTATCGGCAGATGTCCGTGTTACTGCGACACGTTTCTCTGCTGTGGCCGGCCTTCTGATATCTGGAACATTGAGTGATTCTTGGGATGAATCTCTCTGGCTGTTGAGTTTTCTAGCTGATTGATACTGTGATCGGCATTTCGTCGCCTTCCGACGTCACTACTGCCAAGGTTGTAGGTATCTTGGAGTAGGTGAGGAGCCGCTTCGCCTTCAAGAATCGGATGTGAAGATTCTCTTCACGTAGCTGCTTCAGGATTTCTTCGTCTGTCAGCTCCACAGGAATCCGCTTGACAACCCATCGGACTGTTTTTGAGTGGGTGTTTCCGCCTCTGATGTCTTTCTCCTCATTCTCTGCTGTCTTGGTTCTTGACTGTGCATGGCTGTCAATCTTCTTCCTCGTAGTAGCTTCAGTAATAGCTGTAGTATCAGGCTCTTTGATGCAGCTAGTAGGTGGGCTCTCCACGTTCTTCTTCTTGTTGTCGGCTCCCACGCTGCACGTTTTCGCCGCAGCGTGTTTCTTGTTGTTGGACTTTCAACGTGACATTTTCCCGCGTATCAGGCTTCTTGACAGAAGAATTTTTTTTTTTTTTTTTTTTTTTTTTTTTTTTTTTTTTTTTTAAATTGAAATCACTGATATGTTTGAATAATCCGTGACAGAGGAAATTTTAATCCAGATCTACATGTGGTGAAAACTATCGAAATCACTTCCACAAAATTAATATCACTGAAAATGTGGCTTTCAAAAATACTGTTTATAATAAAATCTAATACAGAGGGGGATATCCTAGCAGTAAAAAATTTTCTATGCGTGTGGCTATATTATAATTTTTCTTTAGACAGGGCTAAGAAAGCAACTGTATCAACTTCAGATTTTTGTTTAAAACAACTGAAAATATTTACGCCCCTATACGTTTAAAAAAAACAACTTTTATTTCATACAAAGCAATGTATATTTACAAGTTTTAGTGTGTGTTTCTTTTGTTTGTGTATATTACAGAGCGTTGCCGTTTGTTAGTGTTAAGTGTGACATTGTGAATAAAACAAATACATACATATATACAGTTATGATAATATGACATTTATGGCATAGTGCATGTAGATACACATTCCTTGCATATGCTTCACTTCCACTTCCGCAAGCGGAATGCATGAAACACATGTCCATCTCTCCCTCTCCTCTCTCTCTCTCTCTCTCTCTCTCTCTCTCTCACACACACACACACACACACACACACACACACACACACACGCACAATCTCGTGCTTTCTGGAGACCGCAGTACATTAAATGCCCCGCGCTTGGACAATAAACTTTAATCTATCATTTCCATTAAAATGTGGCTTCTTTGTAATTTCTGGGTCACTTAGCTACCGAGGTGAAGGTCGTTGGTGTTGTTGCCTGATGACAAATTACAGGGTGACGCTCTAGTCCATGATACCTTTTGTTTAGGGGACAAGAATCAGGGATTTACTACTAGCAATTAGAGTCCATGGCCTGTCCCCAAGGAGATAATTTGTCCAAAGTTGTGATAGTGTCTGGGTTTCATATACAATTGGAAGGACTTAAAACCTGGCCACTAAATGCCACCTTAGCTTACTGGGTACTTAAAGGGCTCATTCAATTTGTTTATACATGGTGGTGCATATTTTTCTTTTGAAACATATCATTACCATATAACATCATTTTAATACTTGAGATACCGCCTTGGTTTAAAGGCTGCTACACGCACGCACGCGCGCGCGCGCGCGCGCACACACACACACTCATACACATGCGCATGCAAATTCATGCACCACACACACACACCTGCATTATCACACAGACGCATACATATGTTACTGCCAACGGCACAGACACCCATCCACAATATATTTCATGTTGCACATTCAAATATAATAATGGGAAAATTAATAATAATAATAGCAGTAATAATAATAGTATTATTAATAATAATAATAATATAATTGTAAGATTATTAATACCATCAATAAACACATTTACAGTTGTAGTATCATTTGTTTAAAACAAGTTATTTCCTTCTTCTGTAATATGTGCTGTCTTCAGCCAAATCTTTTACGAGATTTGCGTTTGTGGGGCTAAGATTCGAATGTTTAAGACTTTTTGTTGATAAAGTTGTTGGACAATTTCTTTGTTGATTGTTCTGTAATTGTATAGTGCTTTGTTTCTTAATGTCCATATAAGATTTCTGTACTCTGCCAATAGAACAAGTAGCTTTGTGTGGATGTCTTGTGTGGAGTAAGGAATGGAATTTATCATGATTGCTTTGTAAACATCTGTTCTTTGTTTCATACGAGTGTTTAGGATGTTTTGTAGGAGATTTCTTGTTGGCATGATTGTGTTGCATTCGTAATAGATGTGCTCTTCTGATTCTTAGACGTTACGTCCACAAAGCTGACACTGTAGTATTTGTTTAGTTATTGTTGCTTTTCTCTCTGTTGTTGGGGTCATGCTGTAAACAAGCCTATATGTAATTTCCTTTGCTTTTGGAGTAATCTGCTTGTTGTGAATATTAGAGAAAATTTCTGTATAATCTTTTATGAAATATCTATGTCCTCTTTTAATTCTGAGATGTACCGGAGTTGCTTGTAATTTAACTAAATGCCTGTAGATTGTATGTGTTTCCTTGTGTAGTAAGTTTTCGTGTCCTTTAAAGGCTGAAATACATGTTTTGTAGAACGTTGGGAGAGTGCCAAAGTAATGTGAGAATGTATTCCTAATAGGTTTTAAATAAGATAGCCTAATTCCAATGTAATAGTGTGCTAAAGAGTGTTTTTCTGGGTGTTGTAGGATTTCACCTACGTGTTTGATCCTAAGTGCTTGTATTTTGGTTGTTATGTCTTGGAGGGCGATACCTCCATCTTTTTTGTCTTGCATGAGTATAGTATGTTTGATACTGTAGATGGAGCTGCCAAACACAAAGCGTCTAATCTCTTTGTTTATGTTTGTGACAGTTTGACGTGGAGGATCTAGGACTGTGCACAGATATAGTATTTTTGGAATTATAAATGTATTAACAATGGTACTTCTACCAAATATGGTAGTTGATGACAGAATAATTTTTTTTTAAAGGCACATACATATGTGCCAGCCAATTAAAAATGAGTAATGCTTTCCGGCATGGCACATGATTGATTGATTGAATGTTTAATATTCTATATTAAGCAGAATAATGCGACTTGACTTGTTAGCGCTCGCAGTGCGAATGCGACAACGAACGGAGGGATGTTAACCCCACGCTTTATCCCCCAACCTGGAGGACCAGGTTCATTTACAATTATAAAATACTTTAAATAATTTGAGCTGTTTTCTTAAAACAATAAAACTTTCAAAAGTATACAGAAATAATAAATTTCTGTAAATATATGCTAATTGAAAATCTTAGATTAGTTATATGCACTTAAACAAATGGAATATAAATTTAAGATATTATAGAAATATTTTTAATTATAATTATTTCCCTTACTTTCCATAGTATTATTATGTCCCTTGATATTTTATTCTTTAAATGTAGAAAAACCCCATTTACACTCTGTGGCGCGCGTAGAGAATATGCTATAGTGCATTCACATTTGTTTGCCTCAATATAAACATCCATATCTCAGTAACCAACTGAGGGAAAATTATGAGATTTAGTATCAAAGGTTCTATCTCGTAACAATCAATCAATCATGTGCCATGCCGGAAAGCGTGGGCGGTCATGATTCGCCATTTCACTCGATCACCAGAGTCGTGGATCAGCTCAGTGTTCCTGTCTCGTCCATGCCATGTGGCCAAGCCATCCAGGTATTTTCCTCTCGGTCTTCCTCTTGGTCTGTTCCCCTCGATCTTGCCAGCTGTCACCAAGATCACAATTTACAAAACACTGATCAGACCAGTTGTGCTGTATGGCTCTGAAACCTGGAGTACAACGAAAGGAGACGAAGCCTTGCTACAAACTTTTGATAACAAATTTTTAAGACGCATCTTTGGACCAATTAGGGATACACAAAGTGGAGAGTGGAAAAGAAGAAGTAACAAAGACATTTATGATCTGTTGAAGTCCCCGCTAATCACTGGTATCATGAAGGCTAATAGACTACAATGGCTGGGGCACATAGAAAGAATGGAAGATAATAGGGAAACAAACCTCGCTTCCATTCAGGAAATAAATGACTGTAGACCCCGAGGTAGACCAATAAGACGGTGGAGAGATAATATATATATACAGACCTACAAGCACTTGGAATCAACGACTGGCAAGAGAAGGTCAACCAGAGAGACGAATGGAGACGGATTGTATCTGCAGCAAAGAACCTCAATGGCTCGGAACGCTGAAGAAAAAGAAGTATATAACCTTATCATTATGTCCACCCAACAAAAAAAAATTTTGTTCTGGAGATTTTACCGCAGATTTTAAAGTTTATTTATATGCGGTATATAATTTACGAAGCCGGTCTCTCTGGCTGTGGGGTTACAACACTTTCTCTCTGTAATCCCGTTTATCACGCAGAGTCTCGCAGCGGAGCGAGAACTGAGGTGGTTCGACCCCCGCTCGTGACTTGCGGATACTGAGCCGGCCGCTCAGAAAGCAATGGCAAACTACTGAGCGTAATCTTGCCAAGAGATCAACAGACAGCTGAAAGATGCTGCTGTTGACAGCTAAGTCCTGTAAAAGGATACGCAAAAACATATAATTTACGAGTCTGAGATGAAATTCGTAATTTTAAATGTATTACAGCGTAGCCAATCTACTGAGCGTAATCTTGCCAAGAAATCAACAATCAGCTGATGTCCTGTAAAGAATATGCGGAAAAAAAAAACGAAAAAAAAAAAAAAAAAAAAAAAAAAAAACAGCGTAGCCAGACAATCAGCGCTCAGTGTTGAATATTTTCACGGGATTGGCCTTATGCCAACTCCCCGCGTTATTTAAACTAGTGTAACAGAGCACCATCTCTGTTAATAGCTTAGGAGGGGATGAGGTGCAAAGACTAGGCACGGTTGAGCATCCTATGCAAACGTAACTAAGGACGCTTAAGCCATGACGCGGGGGGTAGAGAAGTTAGTTACGGGCTGGACTTTGAATTGACAACATCGTTTGCTTATAATAGAAAACCTCTTGTATCCTGTTATATATATTCTGATATATTTCGTCAAATAAAACTTATGAAAACTACAACCGGGACTTCATTTATATACATCTTATCACTGTCCCTGTACTGTTACAGTACAGATTTGGTGCCGCTATAACCAGGATTTTGGACTTGGCTGTTGCAGACACAATGTGAAGTACTAAGAAAATATGCAGCACAGCGGAGAACTTTTATTGAACGCCTTTTCTCAAGTTGCTACAACAAAAAACGTTACCACAACAGATGATTTTACTGAGTGAATCTTGAATTTTGTCAGAAGCCGTACTCAAAGGATTCAGACCAGACCTTATCAAAAGCTGCAACTTATATTGTAACCACCGCAAATCATTTTTTTACAGAGGCTAGTTGATTTGAGCCGCCATACATATTGGAATGAATTGTTAGATGGAGCTACAATCGTAGGCTGTTTGTCAGAATTATAGGCTGTTTATCATCGTGTCCTGGAATGACCTGACTGTTGTCCTTGGGAGTCACAATGCTGTAAGTTTTGACCTGCTGTTATCGGGGCCGTTGATTGACCTTGCTTGCCTGAAGGAGGTCACTTACTGGAGCTGTCCCAGACTGAAGAAATTTTGCTCCTTTCAAAAATAAAACAGCCGCAACTAACCTGAATTTTGGGAGAAACTACAGCTCATCAAGATGTCTGTCATGAAGAATGCGATTTACTTGCTTTGGTCTTTTCAGACGCGGGTGGGCATAATGGGTTGCCGTCCTGCTGAAGAAGAGAACCTATTGTAATCGCTTCATTTCTCAACTTGAGCCGTTTCAAATCCAGACGTGCCCTTTTTCGGGTGAAGTCCAGACTTGCCCTTTTTCGGGTGAAAAGAAGCCACAAATCTGGGGTGCCCGCCAATGGGTGAAATTGAGAGTCCAGAGGTTTTCCTTTCGCTGTGATGGAGTAGAGGAACACGACACGCTCGTTTTTTTTCTGTGAAGCCTACAGTTGTCAAGCATAATCCTCGGTCGGCGTGTTTGGACTTACTTTCCTGTTGGACCCGTGGAAGATATATTTCAGCCCTTTAACGGTATTTAGGATAATTAAGATTTAACTAATATAACATAACATTGTGTGTTAGATAAAATTGATTAATTAATTTGAACACTTGATCTTTATAAGAAGAAAAACAGTTGCTTACGTCCCTTGTCTAATTTAAATACGCCTATAAAAGTATACTTATTGATATTTATTAACTAAATTATAATTGTGAATTTGGTTATATAAATTATACAGCAAAACTATTTCAGCATATTTCAGCATGGTAGCCTGTCAGCAACCGCTGTCACGGGCATTGCGGGATAACTTCTCACGCACCACACAAAAAGACTTGTTAGTCGTACGAGAGGAATTGATTACACATTTTATTGCCACTGGCTCTTTGCATCACATCAATGTACACCAAACAGTCGCTAACAAATCACACACGAATAAATGCACAGAATTGCCTATCACTAGTCGTTTCCTAACCCTATTGCTAATCTATCTACTCGGCTAACGAAATAAGCATCGACGCTAAGCGATGCGCTCACTACGAAGTCTGTGTCCCGTCTGACCATCCTCCGCGTGCTGATTACACGGTACGCGGAAGGACTTGGGGCGCACTACGGCTTTTGCGTGCGGCATCATTTAGCACGCTAGAGTAGTGGCCTCTCTTGAGTTTCGTTTAGTTCTCCGTGTCTATCACGTTGGCGTGATCATGCCGTGACCAGAGTGCTTACTCTCTGGTTGACACCTCCGTGTCCCATGAGAGAACTATTTAATAGTTCCCCTTCTTATTTATTCCCTACACCTACCCTGCCCTCATGTAGGGGCACTGGGTTACCTCTATTCTACTTGAGGTAGACCACTCTTTCAGGGTGGTCGTCATTCCTATATACCTGAGTCTTTGACACACACCCTCCCCTCCTGTGTTGCGTCACAAACTTTGACTCATTGGTTGTGACGCAAGAGGTTTCTAAAAATTAGTGTAGCTAATTTTTGTCAAAGACTACTGATAACTTGGTTCTGGGTACCCCATTAGACTTCTACTGACTATTGTCACAGTGTAGTATCACTTTACTTGGCTACTGGTGATCGCCACAAACTTGTCTGGTTGGCGTGAGCCCTCTTCTCAATCGCAATATTATATTAATTAGAGGTTTGTCTGAACCGGACCATTGTCTTATAAGACCTGCCCTCAAATAGTAAATTAACTCATTACCCATACAAAGTTGACTTTCTTAGGGTCAACACATGAATTGCTTCATGTCCCCCATATAATATTAACCAACCCTTGCACAAGTTGTGTGCGACAGGCTTTACCTATCTCGCTTCCGCGTGTAAAGTTATCTTTCACTGTTAAGTTAGTGTTTCGTTGTCTATTGTGTCCCCTGACCCCGAGTTATATTCCTTTGTTCTAAAAAAAATGTATGTGCTTTACATGTGTGTTTTCCTGGTTGTTTGCGTGTTTGGATCTACCTATCAATATAATTTAACTTCTAACATGTGTGTCTGTCTATCCATATGTATGTAAGTTAGTTTTCAAGTGCCATAATTCGGTTAAATGTGGCCACAAACCAGTGTATAACACTAATTCGTGACTACGTTTCCGTCTTATGAGACTTAAAATACTTTCTCTAAGGTTTACTCTAAACTACACACAATACATTTGAGACAGCACATTTTAACATTGACAGCAAACGCCCGACGCAGACAAACAATAAAAAGTCGCGCTGAGCGGCAGAAAAAATCCGCTGGCTGCCTTCACTCTCCATTGTATATTTACCATTTCCTCTCACTTTCACACTTCTGTCACACATCTTTTATTCTCACATTTATTTAAAAACCTTGAAGTGACACTGTACAAGTTTGGCTCAGTTTGAAAAGAGTTGAGCTTAATGACTGTGCGTATCTTACTGCACGAGTCATGTATTTACAAAATATTTACATGGATGAAATAGGGTTGATAGTTTGTACCCTGATATTATTAAACACTATATTCTACTGAAATACTAATACTACTTCTATAAATATATATATCCTAATTTGTTGTACAAAATCAATCTAATTTAAGGGAAGTAATCTATCTATCTAAAAAAATGAAAGTGATGTGAGATGAGTTATGTACCTTTCTGAAATGTGAAATGTAACAAAAATTCTAAATAATGTTTTTAATGTTTAAATGACAAAATGTAATGGATATTTTTAATCTACATGGTATAAATGATGTATGTTCATGTGTATAATCCTCTTATCCTATAAAGTATAACCTAATTTTACTCTTAAATGATAAGGTTGTTAACGTATTCCTAAAGATGGAATGAACTGAAATGAAATGAACTAAATGGTGCTGTTCCTATCTAAACAAAATGGTACTGTTTCTATGTAAACTTTTTATCCTAGTTTTTAATTAGCTGTTATTAAGTTTAAAGTACTATACTAATCTATTTTTATGCTAAGTAAGTAGGTAAATTAATGATTTATTTAAACTACAAAAAAAAAATCTATTATATTCCCTAAATCTAATCTAACTCTATATTAAAGTAACTAATCTAATTATGTTTGAAAACAGTTTTACATTCTGTACTGAGATTACTGTATTCATTCTGTTTGATCTTAAAACCGTTATATTACATATCACAATAAATATATATATATACATGGTATTTATCTACCTCAGGTTAGTGTTTGCCATAATGTATAGAAATTGCTTTCGTTGGCATAGTTTATATATACACAACTATCCTGGGTATACTAACTACACTACACAGTCATACTTGTGTCTTATGGGTATTCTTCCACTTGTCGAGTCCGCTGGTGTCGTAGACAAGTATCTACGTGTCTGTTATTTTACAATGTTCTGACACTGTTCTTATGTGATTAACACAGGTGATTCACCGGAACATAAATGGAGCATAGTAAGTAACGAGCTGTCTATGTACACGCGGTGATTTCCCTGTTCTTGGCGCACAGTTCTTATTCTGCTGTCTACGGACACATGGTAGTTCACTGTTCTTAGCACACAGTCCTGATCCTGATGTCTATGTATTCAATAGTATATTCTACACAGGATATTTTAAGTGTACTAAATGAACATTTCTTAACCTACCTATTCATGTGGAATATCAGGTATTTCTACCTCAGATGGTCGACTAAGGGTATCAGCAAGAATGTTGTCCCTACCCTTAATATGCTCTATACTAAAAGTATAATTCTGTAATATTAATGACCACATGTAGATGCGGTCATTGCGATGCACCCCACTTTGTATGACCGTGATCGGGGAGTTGTCAGTCTGGACTACGAAGTGATTACCCGCCAGGAATCGATGCAACTTCCTCACCGAATAGATGACGCTTAGGGCTTCCAACTCTGATATGGAATATCTGGATTCAGCCGGTGTGATCTTGCGGCTCACGTAGCAAATTGGATGGAAGATGCCATCATAAAATTGGCCTAGTACTGCAGCGATGGAAATCCTGCTGGCATCTGTCCTAAGATAATAAACGAGCCTAGGATTAGGCAAACGGAGGATTGGTACATTACTAAATAGGATTTTCAATTTTGACAATGCAGAAATTAATAATGCATCTTTGACATCTAATTTTACTGATGCTTTTAAAACATTTGAAAATACACTTGTAATTTCAGCTAAGTACGGTATGAACTTGCTATAATAATTTACTAAACCCAAAAGGCTCCTGACCTGCTTTTTTGTTGTAGGCATGGTCAGGTTCATAATTTTAGTAATTATTCTATTGTCAGTTTTCAGTTGTCCTTGTGAAATGACATGACCCAAAAAATCAATTTCTTGTAGGCCCAATTCGACTTTGCTCGGTTTGACAGTGAGACCGAAGAGTCGCAACCTATCGAAGACATGTCTGAGTTTCAGTAAGTGTGTTGTCCAGTCATCTGTATGGACACAAATATCGTCTATATATGGCACTGTATTCGTCACTCCATGTATTAAATCTCTAGTTAAGCGTACGAAAGTGGCAGGAGCATTACAAAGTCCGAAAGGAAGAAATCGCCACTCGTAAAGACCTAGAGGTGTTGAGAATGCAGTAAGATGGATAGATTGAGTCTGCATAGGGACCTGCCAATATCCCTTAGTAAGGTCTAATTTAGAAAAGATTTTGGAGGTGGACATATCCAGAGTAAGATCTTCGCAGGAAGGAATTGGTTCTGCGTCGATTTTAGTGACATTGTTGAGTTTTCTATAGTCCACACAAAGACGAATTGTGGAGTCTTTTTTCTTGACCAGGACGATTGGAAAGGAGTACTCCGATGTAGATTTTTGAATAATTCCACTAGCTTCTAAATTAAGAATTTCCTTATTTAGACTTTCTCTATAGCTAAGTCGGATAGAGTACGGCCTGCATTTGATAGGCTTCGAGTCCGAAAGAAGGATGGAGTGGTCGATCCTGTCCGTCCTACCTGGAATATCGGAAAATATGTCCTTATATTCAGTCATTAATTCTATTATCTGTCGTCGTTGTTCTTCTGTTAGTCCCGTTTCTAATCGTATACAATCTAATGTCGCAGTCTTGTCTACAATTGGAACAGGTAGTTCCATCCCGTCGTCGTCTACCTGATTCAGTACGGTTGTGGTGCTAAGTGCGTTTTCTGTAAACTCACTAAGTGTATGCATCTCGTCGGCTTTGCCAGTCTCGCTAACTAGTGTAGTTGCGTTGTGTACGTCTGTCGTCTCATCCATAGGTGTAGGTGCATTGTGTTCGTCTGTCTCTAATTCTGTCTCTTGTCGTGAAAAGTAGGGTTTCAACATGTTGATATGAAATATCTTTAAGTGTCCGTTTATCGATATTTCATAATCGACATCCGAAATTTTTCGTACCACTTTGAATGGCCCTTGCCACGAGGTCAATAATAGATTCCGTTTGTCTGGAAGTAAAAGCAGTATGTCTTGATCTGGTTCAAGATTAATAGTTTTAGCACCTTTGTTGGGGCTGTGATGTTTGAGGATATCTGCACTGTTCACTGGAGTTAGTCCATTTTCCTCCTCCCAGGCGGATATTTCTTCATCTGTGCAGTGCCTTAGCTGGGGTAGACACCCAAGAATTAAATCAGTACAAGGGTTGTCTAGTATTGCACATGTAAAGGTACCGGAAAGGAACGGGGTGTTTATACGGGCTCTTGCCAGAGGATAGGTTTCTATATTCCCAGAAAAAGTACGGCATTTTACAGAGTCACCAGTATAATCCTTTGGATTAACAAGTTCCTTTTTAACCCCAATAATAGAGCTCCCACTGTCAAGCAAACATCGGCATGGCTTTTCATTGACCATTGCAGAGTGAAACAATAGATTGCCTCTGGAGGCTACAGCTGCATTTGCATTCTCCAAGGAGGATGTTACAATATGTCCACATGTAAGTTTGCCGTCTGCATGAAATTGGTGACATCGCTCACAATTGTCAAAGCTTAAAATATCGTTTACACAACAAACATCTTCAGACTGATTAAAAGGTAATTCATTTTTGATATCACACTCAGTCTCACTACCACTATCAGAGGATGTATCAATCAACATTGCATTGTTGGCCTTCATTCTTTGGCGGCCTAGGCACTTATTGGAATAGTGCCCGTAGCTAGAACAGAAGAAGCATTTGACTGCACGCCTGTATGCAGTTCTTTTGTTTTGTTGTTTCTTAATGACCATCTCAAGATGTGTCGGATAGTTTGGTGATTTATCACACATAGCATACGTATCATGGAAAAGTTGGCAATAGACACATTTCGACACTTTGTTATCTTTCTTGTCGACTCTATGAAATGGTTTTTTATTGCTCTGATAGCTTTTAGGTTGGTCCTTAATAAAAGAGACTATTTCAGAGTCGCTATTTGATGTCTTAAAAATATCTCTATTTGAGGAAAAACATGCAGAGCCTTTCTTTTCAAATTGTTCTATGGTCTCAATGTCTGACTGCTGCAGGAATTTAGCGAAAGGAGATGGTATTGTGGATATGACTTTATCCATGGCTATTAAATTTTTAAGTTTTTCAAAATCCTTTCCTATTTTTGATGCACTAAGCCATCTATTTAGTACGCTTTGAACATTTGAGACATAATCGATAAAGGTCTCGCTTGGCTTAGGTTTTAAATTGGAAAACTGTACTTGATACCCAGGGGCATCAAGTAAGAAATGTTGCATTATCCTATCGTGGATGTACTGATAGTTAGATCTAAGGTCAGTTGGTATTGATTCTATCACTTTAAGGGGCTCCCCACTTAAATTCTTCATGTAGATCATGGCCCACATATCGATTGGTACTTGGTGGTATTTCAGTTGATACTCGACATTTTCTGTCCAGGCTGATATGGAATCTTCTTTACAGAATGGCTTAATAATGTTTTTGTACTTATTAAATTTATTTTCTTCTTGTTGACTTCTTAGTTTTGTAACGGAGATCTCTAAGTGTGAATCTACATCCATACCTTTCATCTTTAACTGTGTCTCTGATTCAACTTGTATTTGTTTTTCTTTTACTCTTGCCATTTCATCTATCTCTCTTTGCTTTAATTCTCTCTCCTGATCTAATTGTTTTTGCTTTATTTCTAATTCTTTCTGTTTAATTTCCTTATCATGTTCTAATTGTTTCTGTTTAATCTCTTTATCCACTTGTGCCTCTTTATGTTTTAGCTCTAATTCCTTTTGTTTTATTTCCTTATCATGTTCTAATTGTTTCTGTTTAGTTTCTTCAACTACTTGTGCCTCTTTGTGTTTTAGCTCTAATTCCTTTTGTTTTGTTATCTCAGCTAGTTCTACAATCTCCTTCTGGTGTTGTCTTTCTCTTGCACGTTCATCTCTCTCAGAATCTTTTGCTTCCCTAAATTTTTGATCAGCATATTGCTCTAAGTCCTTTCCTGTGTATTCTAATTCCTTGCCTGCTTTTATGAAATCAGCTAATGTTGCCATGTTGTTGGGAAATTAGCTAGGGTTGATAGGCACTTCCAATATTTACTCCCTTATTTATATTAGATATGTTAGGTTTTTCAATTCCTGAGTACAAAAAATATTCTTAGATTATAACCTGAAAAACAGATCACAAAAATATGCTAATACATCACACGCTGAAAAAGAGATGCATTATTAATCATATTGCATGCAAAATCATTTGGGTATACTCATCTTAATATCCCAGATCAATCATGTACACGCGTTTGGCACCTCAAGTCCAATCGTCTGGCAATACCACACACAGCTTGCGTTACACTTATGACCAGCTGTTGTTCTGCCTGGTTTTCAAGAGCATCAACCATTAACAACTTGCAAACGATATATAATTTTAGACAATTTTGTACAATTACATGCCCCAGGACAATACAATGTGGTTTAATTAATACTAAATGTCACTGTCCTGTCTTCGTTCTAACGTCTTCTGCCTTCCCTACCTCTACCTGTTTAATTTATGGAAGTGTTGTGCAGACTGCGTCTCATTTGCATAGCAAAAGTAGTGCCATCGCGACGGTAAGCAATAGAAAAAGTATGTAAATAATTAAATAAATGCTTTGAAATAAATATAAAGGTAATAATAATGTTCAAATAAATAAATTTATTCAATAAATAACTTATATAAACAAATAATATTTGATATAAGCCAACGATTCAGGCGAGCAGCCGCTTTGCGATTTATCAACAATCAGTTGCTGATTGCAAATGGCGTAACGCAGCTGTTTGTCAGTCGCGATACGTCACCCGCGCAGCGCTATTTTTAGCTTGGAAAAATCAATATTGTTCTCGGCTCATTTTTGTGTATCGCTCCGCCGTGAATCATATTTGACAAATAGTAGTAAATAAATAAATAATTGTAGAAATAAATGATACAAAACTATAATAATAATACTTACAAATCAGAAGAAAACATGTTCATAAGCACAAACTAATTCAATAAGCATAAATAAACATAACTTGGTCACGATGGGCACAGCTCGCACTTCGTTCTGTCTGCACACGCCATTGTCACTAACATAAACTAAAGCCTGTGATTATCTAGCCGTAATTCTATTTTAGAGCCGTGGGTGAGTGTTTTAGCTTGAACAATTGTCCAAGCTACACTTCTGACACCACGTTATCCTAGCCTGTCAGCAACCGCTGTCACAGGCATTGCGGGATAACTTCTCTCGCACCACACAAAAAGACTTGTTAGTCGTACGAGAGGAATTGATTACACATTTTATTGCCACTGGCTCTTTGCATCACATCAATGTACAACAAACAGTCGCTAACAAATCACACACGAATAAATGCACAGAATTGCCTATCACTAGTCGTTTCCTAACCCTATTGCTAATCTATCTACTCGGCTAACGAAATAAGCATCGACGCTAAGCGATGCGCTCACTACGAAGTCTGTGTCCCGTCTGACCATCCTCCGCGTGCTGATTACACGGTACGCGGAAGGACTTGGGGCGCACTACGGCTTTTGCGTGCGGCATCATTCAGCACGCTAGAGTAGTGGCCTCTCTTGAGTTTCGTTTAGTTCTCCGTGTCTATCACGTTGGCGTGATCATGCCGTTACTCTCTGGTTGACACCTCCGTGTCCCATGAGAGAACTATTTAATAGTTCCCCTTCTTATTTATTCCCTACACCTACCCTGCCTTCATGTAGGGGCACTGGGTTACCTCTATTCTACTTGAGGTAGACCACTCTTTCAGGGTGGTCTTCATTCCTATATACCTGAGTCTTTGACACAGAGGAACAAATTTCGTTAACACAGGTGTTAACTAGAGTAGGCACGGCAATAGGCAGACTCAACACAGCAATAAAGCAACAAGGAATAGGGACAGAGATTGAAAAATTTAGTGGACAGGCGAAAGATTTCAAGAAATGGATGACTTCGGTAGAGAAACATGCATTCTTGGTGGCGGCAACGGATGAGGAGAAGATGAAAATTGCTTACCAGGCCACTGTAGCACCGGTTTCGGACCACATTAGAAGAAAATTAGAAGCTAGAGTAGATGAGCAGTTCAAGGATGACTTAGCCCACAAGTATGCTGAAATCACAGATCCTCAGCATGCGTTTTCAGTGTTAAGACAATCCAAGCAAAACACTGGAGAAACTGTGCAATTATTTAGTGATAGGTTGATTAACCTAGCTGAGGAGGCATTCCTGGGACAGAACGTACGAGGAGAGGAAGTGGAACGAATGTTGGTCGGGATTTTTGTAGACGGTATAAAGTCAGATGGACTGAAGTTTAAATTAATGAGAGAAAACCCTGAGAGATTATCACAAGCTGTGGATATAGCTGTACAGGAAGAGAATTTGAGACGAAGATTTAGACTGAGAGTAGGACGAGAAATAGGAACTAGTCGGGAGGATAGGATCGAAGAGCCCATGGAGATCGGACAAACAAGGTTCGGATGGAATAGAAGAGGAGGAATACAGACGTTGCAGGGAGGTAATGAAAATGCTTATGATAGAAGAAGACAAATGAGAAATCCTATAAGAGAAACGGTAGGTAACACAAATATAGTCTGTTGGGGTTGTGGTCAACACGGGCACATTTTTAAATTCTGTGGTAACAGGCGTGTTCAGGTGAATATACAAAATAGAAATGTTAATAACAGATCAAATGGGAATTTTGAAGGTAGACAGAGGAATTTTCCAAGGTCAAGAACGCAGGAAAACCGGAATCCCACCTACTGAATAGGACCTACGGTAGGAGGGAAGATAATAAGGTCCCAAGAATTAAAGAATATTTTAATGACAAGTATATAAGGACGAGTAGAAAATGGTCTCAACTGGCTGAAATCAAAGAATTTTCAATAAATAAAACGGACCCCAGTTCATGCATAATAGAAATAGGGAAATATAGAATTCGAACATTAATTGATTCGGGAGCTCAAGTTAGTGTAATCAAAGATTTTTTTTTATACAAAATAATAAAAAATTGCAAAATATTCAGGAGTCATGATACTCTTCACTCTGTTACAGGACAAAATTTAGTGGTAGTTGGCTAAACAATGATAAATCTCAAATTAGGAGGAATCAACGTAAGACATATTTTTCACGTAGTTAAAGAGTTAAATAGGAACATGCTTATAGGTAGAGACTTCTTACTGAAAAATGGTGTAAGACTTTTTTTTTGATCTGCACAAGTTAAGATTCAAGGTCGTGTATGTAGATTTAGAAGAGGACATGCACATATCAGCACTGGTTAGGGTTTAAACGTCCACGACTTTAAAACCACAAACGGTTAATCTGATACAGGCGAAAGTGAAAAGAAATCCGTATTATTTAGTAGGACATACAGTTAGAATAACAGAGTTACAAAGGGAGGTAATAGATGAGCCTGGTCTAGAAGTTCCAGATGGAATAATGACATTAGATAAACACTTAACTTTTCCAGTAATGATTATTAACAACACAGGCAGGGAAATTAAATTGTACAGAGGATGTGTAATAGCCAAAGTAGAACATGATTCTAACAGCGTATTAGCAACAGATAGAGTAGAAAGGCCGAGAATAAATTCTTCAGAAACTCCTATGGAAAGAATCAATACCAGGAATAGACGCGGAAGAAGATGCAACGTGCGGAATGATGAATTGATCCATCCATTCAGAAAACATAAATCTCAAATATATTCAGTAGACAAAACAACAAGAGAACAAGAATTATTAGCACAGTTAAAAGCTCCACCAGAAAATAAGGAAATATTAGAAAAACTTGTAAAAGAGAATCAAGATGTTTTTGCAATTAACGACTTAGAATTGGGGAAAACCAAAACAGTCACTATGGAAATAGATACTGGAAATCACCCACCAATTAGTTTGAAACCGTATAGAACTCCCTTAAGGAATAGAGAAATTGTCGAAAAGGCAATAGAAGATATGCTGAAAGCAGGAATAATAACAAGATCGAAGTCAGAATGGTCATCTCCGATTGTCATAGTGACCAAGGCCGATGGTTCACACCGATTCTGTTGTGACTACAGGGCGTTGAACAAAATCACTAAGAATGTAGCTTACCAATTGCCGGTGATCGACGATATTTTAGGGTTACTTAACGGGTCTACCTTCTTCACTACATTGGATGCAAGGTCAGGATTTTGGTGTATCCCTATGTCCCCAGATGCTCAAAAGAAAAGTGCTTTCTGTACACACGCAGGTTCTTACGAATTTTTACGAATGCCTTTTGGGGTCAAAACTGCGCCTTCTCACTATATGTTATTAATAAATCAAGTATTAGAAGGCATACAAAAGTTCGCATTAGCATATATAGATGACATTTTGATCTACACAGCAGGAGACGTACAGGACCACCTGAAACATGTAAAATTAGTATTTGACAGATTAAGAATACATGATGTTAAATTGAAACTCAGTAAATGTGAATTTCTAAAAACAGAAACTAAGTACCTGGGATACATTATTGATAGAGAAGGAATTAAACCAGATCAGGATAAAGTAAAGGCTATTAAAGAATTGCCTGCTCCAACCAACGTAAAAGAAGTTCGTGCTTTTATCGGTACATGTGGGTATTATCGTCGTTTCATTCCAGGTTTCTCAAAAATAGCAGAGCCCATCACTAACCTGACTGGCAAATACGCTAGATTTAAGTGGAATGATGAGTCTCAAAGAGCATTTGAGTTTTTTAAAAATAGCTTAACAGTAGTGCCACTATTGACACATCCAGATTTGAATAAACAGCTTATTTTATATACAGATGCTTCGGATAATGCTATAGGAGCATGTTTAGCACAACCATATGAAGGAGAAAGATCAGGAATACCAGGAGTTAAGAATGAAAGACCAATTTATTTTCTGTCACACAAACTTAGTAAATCTCAGAGAAAATGGTCTACTATAGAAAAAGAGGCATACGCTATCCACTATGCTCTTCAGAAACTTAATTATTATTTACATAACGCCAATTTCATTATTAGAACTGACCACATGCCCTTAAAATCTTTACTAGAAGCTCCAGTGGAGAACAGAAAAATACAGACATGGGCGTTGAATTTGCAGGGGTACAACGCAAAGATAGAGTACGTAGCCTGTACAGATTTATTATCCAGAATCCCGTATGCAGAGACATCAGGAAACACTGAGGACGAGGGTGAACCCGAAATAGACGACCGAAACTGGCAAGTAAATATATTAGATTCTGCCATATTAAGTAGAGAAGATTTTGGGAGTTTACCGTCGGATCAAGAATCTGAACCTAGAACGGAAGACCCACATTTAATGCAATTTAATATGAAGGAAGAACAAGAATTAGATCCGAAAGTTGTGGAAATAAAACAGAAATTGAACGAAACGGGTGAAAACAGTTGTAAGAAAAATTTTCTAGCCTTGCAGGATGATGATCAGTTATATTACGTGAATGACAGAAGCGAACAGTTGAGAAAATACATTCCAAAACATTTGGAAATTGAGATTCTGAAGGCATATCATGATGAGAATGGTCATCTTGATCGTGATAAGTTAGTAAAAGCACTCACTAATAAATATTATTGACCGAACTTATTTAAAACTGCTTGTAAATACGTCGATGCGTGTGAGAAGTGTAGGTTAAGAAATATGAAAACGATCAAATGTCCCTTACAAGATACTGACATTCCTCAGTTTCCAATGCAGAAAGTGAGCTTAGACATATCAGGTCCTCACCCTAGAACACTATCGGGGAATGTATATCTACTTCATATCGTGGATTGCTATAGTCTTTGGCCGGAAGTTTATGCGATTCCGGATAATAGCGCAGATACCATCATTAATATTTTTCTACAGGATTTGTCGTGTCCTCCTTTAAAGTGTCGTCCCTGGAGTGAAGAGAGTCAACACCCACATTATAATATTTTTCTTTCTTTTTTCAATATCTTGAAGAATCCACCAGCTTCCGTCCAACACACTCCATCAGCCTATGGACACCTTTTCCTATCACTCTCTCACTTTCGTACTATGCCGCCTCGCATACTTCCCCAACGCAACATACTCAACAACTCTTGCTTCTAAAAATTAATAAAGATTAATTTATTAAAAGAAAAGTGTAACGTATATGAGACGTGTATGCGAAGAAAATGTGAGTCGTGTACTATAACATAAATGTATGTGTCAGCCCTCAAAGTTCAGGATCATAGTGTACACATCATGGCAAGGATCACACGACATCACAAGACTCATCACAGGGGACCTCACCGAAGTCGTGTCCTTCTCTCCAGATATGTCCTCCTCCAGGAACTCTGATGACCATGAGATCTGAATCCCATGTAAATATATAATCCGTGGAAAAAACTAATATTGCTCCTAACGCAACTGTTCCTAATAGTTTATAGAAACTCCGGCTTCATAATTCCGGCGCGGTGAAACAAACCTGGAACACTGTCCTATGAACAAGACTTTTTGTCTCTTGATAAATGTTCACTAGTTCTCACGTTTAAAAAATTATTGTCTATACTCCAATAGAGTCCTTTATTTTTGTTCTAGTCATAAGTGAACTGAATATCCATCACTAGTGGTGTGTTAAAACTGGTATGACCTAAACTCATTCGGTATTTATTCGGTAGGATACATATACCATACAGCTCCACTGAGCAATGTTGATCATCTTCCTCTAGCATAATCTCTGTTGTAAAGTTGCTGGCCAATCTTCCTGCGCCAAACTTTATCCGGGATCGGATTTTTCCTGGGTTCCGTGTTCTTCATTCCAACCAGAGGAAACCTTAACATAAATCATATAACCGGTGATAGCCTCCCCGTCACTGATCTCTATTAGATGATCGTGGGCCATCGGCCTCGCTCAGAAAATATAATGAACCTACTCTGTCATGGACAGATGACTGAACACATATGTTATCATCAGGCCAAGACAAGAAAAAAAAATCAACAAACAGAATGCGGAACCCCGCCCACCAGGGACACTACGGGAATATCCCAATTATCCCTCATTACTTAATTCTCAACTAGTAAAGCTTATCCACACTTCACTAATCTATTTTCAACTAACAGAGCCAAGTATCACTTCCCTACTCTAGCTAGTTTTCCACTAACAGTGCTAATCATCACACTTAAGTTTTAACAAGGCTACAGCCTATATTAATTAGAACTAATTATAATAGGTTCTACCTTAGGCAACACTGCAGTTAGATCAAATTACATCCATTCTTGCCATGACAGGCACGTGTAAAATTAAATCACTAATTCACACACGGTAGACGTTTTCCATTCAGAACCACAGTGCCGAAGCACGTCTTCTACAATCCAAGGTTTGCGTTCAACTCCCCATCTCCAATCATGGTTTTTGGCCAAACCTCTAAAATTGGTCACGTGATATGGTTGTTGTCCTGCAGGTGTTATTTGGGCAATCATCCATTGTCAAGAATCGATTTTACCTTTGCCTAGTCACTGTCAAAATTGTCATCACTTGTTTGGACTCCCCCAACAAACTAACGAGTTACTGTATGATCCCAACAACAGTTTTCCCCAACAAGCTGCCAATCTTCTTGATGTTCCGGAAACTATAAATTGACAGATGTACTGTTATCTTCCGTACTGAGTACTTCCGCTCTCAATCCAACTTGTTTATGAACTGTCAAAGCGATGTATGATTCAGCGCACTCACTTTCCCTACACATTTGCAACTGTTAATTTTGCCCGACATGTGATGGGCGACATCCGATTGCCACCATGATCCCACGGGTTCCAACTGTATTCAAATGTTGACAAACTGTCAAAGCGATGCCGGGACCCGTCTCACTCTGTTAGTTAAAATAGTTGTCGCTGGCAGATAGTCCGTTTATCAGAAAGCCTCTATAATAATCAGCTGGGTAAACGCAAGGTTTTATTTTGTGACAGGAGTACATACCAAGATTTAGTTGCCCACAGATCGTACTCACAGATAATGATAAGGAGTTTGTGAACAAGAAGTTTGAGAAGTTATTACAGGATATGAATATAAACCATATAAAAACTTCATATTATAGACCTTCTTCAAATGCAAAGAATGAGAGACAACATCGAACATTGTATAACATAATAGCAAAAATTGTCGAAGAACATGAAAAAGATTGGGACCTTTTCTTAGGATCTGCAATAAGCGCGATACGCACAAATCAAAATGAGGGGACAGGTTTTTCACCATTTTATTTATTACACGGAAGAGAGCCTATACTCCCAATTGACAATCTGTTAAAACCAAGACGTAAATATATGGGGGAGGATTTTCAGGAAGTTATTATACAAGAAATGCACAAAGCGCATGTAAGGTTAAGAAACAATATAATTAAAGCCAGAGAAAGCCAGAAAAAGTACGCAAACAAAAATACACAATTACAGGAATTCAAGTAGGTGATAGAGTTTATTATAAGAAGCATAGAAGAAACTCCAAATTTGATGCTCATTGGATTCCAGGTTATTATATTTTAGAAAAGTTAGGTAATGTATCATACAGTATTAAGAACCAAATCACAGGACATGTAGCACGGGCACACGTGGAACATTTAAGAAGAGATAATGAAGATAAGAGAAATAATAACAATAATAATTATTATTATTATTCAGACGGGTTATATTCAGATGGACAACTCGTCAGAAGAGCTAAATATACAATACCCCCAGATTTTGGAAAAGATCCGGTACAAAGTCAATTAATAACAACACCAGTTTACGATGATACTTATGAACAGGAAGAGACAATACCGAAAACTTTGATGAAAGAAGAAAGGAATACGTATGATGGTTGTTATGATAGTGTTGAATCTATGGAGGAAGAGGTAACCGCTCCATTTAAAAATATCAGACAAGCAGTGAAAAGGAGAATAGAGAAACAGAGAAATAGAGAAGTTAAAAGACAGAGGAAAATTAGAGAAAATTCATCAAGCGACGAAGAAATGCCATTACTCGAAAGATCGTTAAGAAACTATGATAGACAGATTAGATTAGATATAGAAAGGAAAAAATTACCTGCTGCTAGCAACAGACACACAGATGAAGAAGAAGGAATGGATGAAAATTCAGAATCTAATAGAGATAGTAGCATGAAGGAAAATATTTCTCTACGAGAGGATGAAGACATTGATGTGGAGATGGCACTTATACAGAAAAATCTAGAATTACTGAAGAAATGGAGACATAGTAAATAAATTGATAGAAAATGCTGCAGATAGCAGGATGAAAATTTTGTGGTTTAAAGAGGAAATTGATAATTGATGAAATACGGTAGCTGTGTATTACAGGTGATTTATAGAAACAGATTGGCAAATAGCTTAATTAATAGTTGTGGTGAATTGTCTTGAGGAGTAGACATGATGTTGTATATTTTAGTAATAAGTTAGGTTAATTCTCGTGTGGTCTTGAAGATGTATTTTTTATTACCATTTGATTTTGAGATTTGACTTGTTGAGTTTTATTAATAGATAAATAATTTATTATTAGTCCAAAGAAAGCGACTAATAATGGATAGGATATATTTTTTTTTTAAAATGGGTTCTTTTGTTTCATCATGTATGTCATATTATTTTGAATAATGTCTTTCTTTGAATTGGTTGATTACCTTTATATGAGGGGAAAGAAAATTGTCTTCAAAACGTTGGGGGGGGGGGGGTGTATGATATCCTGTTTTGACTTCGTTTTGGTTGGCTCATGAATTGCGATTTTAGTTCAATTGTCTTGCGTATTGAATAGTATTTACTCTTGTTTACAAATAAGTTGAAAATGGTTAAATATTTTGTTCACAAGCACGTATTGTTTTGTTTAGAATAAAGAGTAATAAGACAGGGCCTTATTTAAAACCTTTCGTTCAGAAAATGGTTGACAGACAACTCTAGACTACCAAGAGAGACACATTCTCCTTGTGAGTAATAAGTTGTAGTAAACATGAGTACCAAAAACTTAGGTCTTGTGCTTGCATGAAGTCAGTGTTAATAGGGGAGGTTAATTACATAGTCATTGGAAACATTTGCTATGCTTAGATGACGAGGTTTTATGATGGATCCTAGTAGAAATATATGGTTCTAGGGAGTTGAAATAGGAGCTGCATTAAGTCAGCATTGATTGAAAGTATATGGATTAGATGCCATATTATATTAAGGAAGAAGAAATTAACGTGACTAACGTCTATAGAGGGTATAAAAAGAGGCTGTGATAGTTAGATAATATAAGGGGCTAGTTAATAGAGAATGGATATTAATGGAGCTGTTGATGGCAGTACATATGGTTTGGTACAAAGTTAGATGCGCATATGAACAAAGATGCTTATCATGGGATGTGAGGGGGTAGATATAGGAGCTGTGATAAACAGCGTTAATTAATTTAAAATATGTTCATAAGAAATGAACATTGTCAATATTATTTTTATGGTTTCATCATTGAACATAAGCCAGGTGAAATATAGTAATGGGTGTGGATGGCAGCACAAATATTAATATTGAGTATATAAGAAAGAAATTTTAGATCGACTTAATTTATAACAAACAGAAGTATATGTTTCATAGATCATAAGATGTGTTTTTAAAACTTTATTTATAAAGTTTTTGTGTTTGCAAGGGAGATAAATGTGATTGCTTTTTGACTACTTCTTTATATCTTCATAACTTGGTGCACACCCCATCTTTTCTGTCTATCCTGTGATTTGGATGTTGAGAGAAAATGAGAAGTTACATAACGCATGATAAGTTTCAAATTATATACCAACGATTTTGATGAATATATGAAATTAAATATCCTTATGAACTATGTTTTTAAATGAATCCTTGTAGGCTCATATACAGAAAAGAAGAAGAAGTATCACTTAACGAATGTCTATAACAGAACATAGCGGTTAGCTATAAGAAATAAGTGGAGAATTGGACTCGAAGAAGTAGAAATAAAGTTAATTGGTTAAGATGAGGTTAGTTTAAGATGGGTTGGAGAAATAATATGGGGGTTAAGGTTTTAGTGAGGGAAAGAATAAGTAGAATAAGTAGGTTAGGGATTAAGACTTTTCAAGAAAAGTCTTCTTAAAGAAAGGGAGGAATGTAACAGAGCACCATCTCTGTTAATAGCTTAGGAGGGGATGAGGTGCAAAGACTAGGCACGGTTGAGCATCCTATGAAAACGTAACTAAGGACGCTCAAGCCGTGACGCGGGGAGTAGAGAAGTTAGTTACGGGCTGGACTTTGAATTGACAACATCGTTTGCTTATAATAGAAAACCTCTTGTATCCTGATATATATATTCTGATATATTTCGTCAAATAAAACTTATGAAAACTACAACCGGGACTTCATTTATATACATCTTATCACTGTCCCTGTACTGTTACAGTAGGACTGTTCAGAGGTGTCTCAAAATGTGGGTTATTTCATGAAACCTGACAAGTGTGTGTTTATTTATTTATTTATTTTTTTAAATCTTACCACTTATCGCTAACATTGAAATATGTGAATATTTTTCAATGGAATTGAATGCGAAATTGTGTATACACTTCAAAGAATCGCTATGAAGTTGTACACATATTTTTGTCAAGAAGCTGATCGCAGGAAACTGTTTTATACTATTACAAATTCCGAAAAAGAACAGTGCATGCATTGGGTTTGAGTAAACGGTAATTTCGTCGATGGGTGCAATAACCAACGGTACTTAGAAAGATTATTGTAGACAGCTTTGACAAAGATTTCATAAGACGAGCTATTATAAAAATGCTTTAAAAAGTCGCTTAAATACGACAGGGTCGACTTCATTGCACCGAGTTCTATCCCATAAGGCTCGGTCTCTTTCCGTAACGCAGAAAACATCGCACAAAGCACGAACTCCGCAGCTCTAGCGACGACCCACAGAGGTCTCCGAAAAATTTAACTCGTGAACCGAAGGATGCGGCCCGGAATTGAACCCACTACCTTTGGAGCCCTAGTCAAAAGTCTTGACTACTTCGCGTCCTAAAATTCTAAAAAATTTGGATTTTATATCCAGGATTATCCAGCATTATAAAAATGCTGGATGCCAAAGAAACAGTGACTGTAAGAAAACTGAGGGTTTGGTTTAGAAAGAACAATAACATAGAGCTATCCAAAACAACTTTGTGGAAAATTATAAGGACATTATCTTCACTTTTTGAAAGTACAAAGGCGGTAGAAATATTCTTTGCGAGCAACCGCATTTAGGAGCCATGAGAAGAAGATACCTACGTGAAATAAGGGAAATGTGCAAAGAAAATTATGGCATAGTGTGTTTGGATGAAATGTGGATCAATGCGCACCACACAAGTGATAAGGAATGGCAATCAGTGGATGGACAGATAAAGCGATATGTGCCCAGTAGTATAGGACAGTTTTTGGTCATGGCCCATGCTGGTAATATGCATAATGGCTTACAACAGAATGCTGGGCTCGTGTTCTTATCAAAGCATACAGACAATAGGGATTATCATAATAAGATGAATGGTAATGTATTTAGAGATTGGCTCGAAAATACTGTGCTTCCATCCCTAGATAGACAGTCGTGTCCAATTATGGACAATGCATGATATCAATGTTGTTGCCCGAGAAGACAAAATACCTACAGCATCGAGTACAAAGGGAGCAATAAAGATATGACTCCGAATGGGAAACATGCCATTTCCAGAAACGTATTTCTAGCTAGAATTGTTGTCCCTTGTAAAACAGACCTCCAAAAAGCAAGAAATATCAAATCGACAAGTCTATAGAAGAGCATCGTCATGGGTGCTCGAGACTTCCGCCGTACCATTCTCATTTTAACCCTATAGAACTTGTGTGGGCTAAAATTAAAGGACAGGTGGCATCTGACAATACTATATTCAAATTGTCTGACGTCAAGATACTAATCCAGTCCGCGCTATTAAATATTGATAAAAGTTACTGGAAAAATGTGAGGACCATGTGTTGAAAGAGGAAGAGGATTATTGGAGAAAGGATGGATTGAATTTTATGCAACCGAGAGCAGTCATCAACCTACTGGAATTGGTCGACACAGATTAAGGTCTGAGCAGATCGCAGACCTTAATCCACGTGCACACCAACTGGGATATTTTGCTACAATTATTCAGAAGAATTGCAGGCCCTAAACATTACAGCATCAGCATAATGTCAATGGCAACAGTTTGTATTCCACAGTGATGAATTTTCAATTCCGCAAGCCCTCAGCGGTGACAAACAACTGTATTGAAAAACACACACACACACACACACACACACACACACACACACACACACACACACACACACACATACACACACATACACTAAACGCATTGAATACCAACAGAAGAGTAATATTGCGGTGGAAACTGACATATTGTGGCATAACAAGAAACATGAGAGCAAGCACGTTGTCAAATTAGGGGACAACACGCGTGCATACGAATCAATCTATAAACTTCAATGAAAAGAGGACCAACATCTTGGTCGTTAAGAAGAAAGCCCACTACAGAAACACTGACAACTATTTTCATAGTGCAAAACAGGTAATCATGTTCCGTCTCTGAACGGTAAACAGCAGAGTAGACAATCTTTCACGAAGACTCGGGTCTGTCACCCATGTGTACGTGTGAACAAACTACACAGACAGCTGAACAGATCCTTAAAAATGGAAACATGATGAATAAATTGTGGTATCATTTCTGTTCACTCCATACGCACTTTTTTAACACACAGCTATTTGGAAGTTTTCACGAACTCAATATAAAAAGCTAACATGAATACTTGTGTGCACATTATTAACCAGCAGCTGAAGAAACAAAAAGGAAATGAAAAATAAGATAACAAATATATTCCTTCTACATTCCTGTCAATTTACATATTATTTACCCCATGCCTCTGTAAATTCTCTGTCTTTACTAATATTACACATTGCACCCCTCTCGGGATTCTTCGTGGTGAAGTGGTCAAGCCGTCTGACTTGGGCTCCGAAGGTTGTATGTTCGATTCCGGGCCGCGTCCTTCATTTCACGAGTGCATTTTTTCGGAGACTCCCGAGAATCGTCGCTGGAGCTACGGAGTTCGTGCTTTGTGCGACTCTTTCCGCGCTGCGGAAAGAAACTGAGCCATATGGGATAACAAACCGGTGCAATGCAGCCGACTCTGTCGACTTTTAAGCTACTTCTTTTATTACACCCACTCCCATAGGAATCCGGATACGCCTTGTGTCGTCATGTGAATTGGCGGGGTGTTCCTTACTGTAAAAACAAGTTTGTTAGCGAGAAATCACTAGTTTTTCAGCAAAACATCAAAGAAATGTCGCCGCTTTCGATGATTTAAGTTGCCTTTGGACCTATCAAAGACATATTCCTTGGGTGGGGGTAAAAATAAGACGGCAGGAAAAATTTCATAACGATGCAACAGACAGTTTTCAAAATATTTGATCGTGAATGACGGCATTCGTTTGTGGACATACTATAGCTCCATAATTATATCTTAATTACCTTAATTATATATGTCAATTGTAGATGCTTAGTGGGATGGTATGTGAGATTAATTGTACGAAAATCTTCGCATTCAATTGCTCCTCGTCTTTTTGGTATAGAAATAAGGGAGACTTTATAAGCAAACGTTTGCTAGTAATGCACGGAATGATTTAGCTGAGAATCTAGGCTCCATTGGAAGATAAAAAGAAGGAGAAGAATATTATTTGTCGTTTTTACTTTGTTTTATATTGTCTATTAACTCTAAGATTACACCTGTCATCTATATTTTGTTCGCCTTCTTTTCAGTAATATACTTTGCTTATTTGATAGATGTCGTTCTTTTGGATTTCCTTTTGTTCGCCGATGCTTTGCGTCTATTTCTCCATCTGTCCATACAACTGGAGAGAGGAAGGTGTTAGAGGAAGATAATAATGACAGGATTTGCAATTTTTCGGGTGTCTATCGACAAGGGTATTTGAACTCACCGATAAGGGTATTTGAACTCAATTTTAAAAAAAAAAATGTAAAAAAAAAACAAAAAAAAAAAAAAAAAACACAGGTGCGGATACTAACCACTACACTTACCGAAGACACACTGTTATTTTTAGTATTTTTACAAACATTAATAATGTAGTCAAATGTAAGTCACGTGAACAGCCGTTTGCGAATAGGTCACGTGACCAGCCGTTTGCGTATAATGTCCGTACATTCATTACTATAGTAAGTCCACATTTGTTTGCCTTCATTCACGATCAATTATTTTGAAAACTGTCTGTTGCATCGTTATGAAATTTTTCCAGCCGTCTTATATTTACCCCCACCCAAGGAATATGTCTTTGATAGGTCCAAAAACAACTTAAATCATTGAAAGCGGCGACATTCCTTTGATGTGTTGCTTAACAACTAGTGATTTCTCGCTAAAAAAGTTATGTTTACGGTAATGGGGACCTGCAAATTCAGATGACAAACAAAGGCGTATCCGGATTCGTATGGGAGTGGATGAAATGAAAGAAGTAGCTTACAATCGACAGGGTCGGCTGCATTGCACCAGGTTTTTATCCCATATGGCTCAGTTTCTTTCCGCAGCGCGGAAAGCGTCGCACAAAGCACGAACTCCGTATCTCCAGCGACGACCCTCGGGAGTGTCCGAAAAAAATGCACTCTTGAAATGAAGGACGCGGCCCGGAATCGAACATACAACCTTCAATACATCCTTTCTCCAATAGTCCTCTTCCTCTTTCAACACATGGTCCTGACGTTTTTTCCAGTAACTTTTATCAATATTTAATAGCGCGGACAGACAGACAGACAGACAGACAGACAGACAGACAGACAGACAGAAAGGTAGGTAGGTAGGTAGGTAGGCAGAAAGGTAGGTGGGTGGGTGGATGGCTGGCTGGCTGGCTGGCTGACTGGGTGGGTGGGTCGGTCGGTCGGTCGGTCGGCCGGCCGGCCGGCAGGCAAGCAGGCAGGTAGGCAGATAGATAGATAGATAGATAGATAGATAGATAGATAGATAGATAGATAGATAGGTAGATAGATAGATAGATAGATAGATAGATAGATAGATAGATAGATAGATAGATAGATAGATAGATAGATAGATAGATAGATAGATAGATAAGCAGGCAGTCGGGTGGGCGGACGGACGGATAGATAGATAGATAGATAGATAGATAGATAGATAGATATATAGATAGATAGATAGATAGATAGATAGATAGATAGATAGATAGATAGATAGATAGATAGATAGATAGATAGATAGATAGATAGATAGATAAGCGGGCGGGCGGGCGGGCGGGCGGACGGACGGACGGAAGGATGGATGGATGGATGGATGGATGGATGGATGGATGAATGGATGGATGGATGGATAGATAGATAGATAGATAGATAGATAGATAGATAGATAGATAGATAGATAGATAGATAGATAGATAGATAGATAGATAGATAGATAGATAGATCCCCGCCAGAAGCCGGGCCTTGTCAGCTAGTTTATTTATATAATCACGTTTCATGAAAGAACCCCCATTTGGAGACACCTCTGAATCTTCGCGCTGTTTGTTTCAAAACGGAAATTACATGAAAATTTCAAAATCTGCCGGGACGTCTCTTGTTGAAGCTGTAATACTGTTAAAATCATGGACGTAATCTGTAAATCGTAATTAATATACCGCATATAAACTAACTTTGAAATCTGCTGTAAAATCTCCAGAAATTTTTTTTTTTGTTGGGTGGACATAATGATAAGGTTATATACTAAATCTCATCATTTTACCTCAGATGGTTACTGAGATATTGAATTTTATATTGAGGCAACAACAAAAAATCAACAAGGAATCACATACAGCTGAAAGATGCTGGTGTTGACCGCAATATCCTGAAACAGGATGGAAACGCGGAAAAAAAAAATAAAAATAAAAACACAAAAAAAAACAAAAAAAAAAACAAAACAACAACAACAACAACAACAAAACACACTATAGCAAACGTTTGCTTATAATCACTTCGATAAAGAATTATCATCAGTGGAATTGATCCAGAACACAGTGAACCGAGATATGTGGCAATGCATAAACAACTATGCAGTTGGCAGGGCGCATGATGATGATGTTCATTCAGTAGTAGCATGTCCTTTGCAGAACCTCGCTCCCATAACAACCTTCCGGAAAATCTCTCGATCATAAGCAAGATGTCCCGCGTCTGATAGACCCATCTGGAGATCATCCGCCACATCCTGCACCCATCTTCTCTTTGGCCCTCCTCGTCCTCTCTTCCCAGGCATATACCCTTCCATTATTGTTCTCTCCAAACTTTCGTGACGTTTCAAGTTACCAAAATATTTCAATTTTCTTTGTTTTATCGTCTTTAATAGCCAATCTTCTTCAGTATTCAACTCTTGAAGTATGGATGCATTTGTTCTTTTCTTTACCCAAGATATTCTTAGAACTCGTCTATAACGTTTATATTCAAAGGCGTTTATGCGCTGTTAAGCTTGTTTAGTAAGTGTCCAGGTCTCACAAGCGTATGTTGCAATAGGAAAGATGCATGCTCTTAAAAATCTAATTTTTGTAGTTCTGTCTGTCCCACTCCATAATTTATTCAGCTGTTTTAGTCTTAGAAGAGCAATGGATAGTCGCCGTTTAATTTCTTTCATTGTGTCACCGTTGTTGGTAATCAATGACCCAAGATATTCAAAATTTTCCACCAACTCCAATTTTCCCCCATTAATGTATATTTCTTTCTCCATAGTAGTTTTATCTGTATGCATTATCATTTTTGCTATGTTAAGATATAAGTTGTGATTGTCACTATTCAATTGGGTTGAGGCTATTAGGTTTTCTATGCCATTCTGTGTTGTGGGTAGTAATACTGTATCATCAGCATATCGAATCTCCGGTATGTCATGACCGCCGATATTTAGGGCATCATATAGCTCCCTGTTTATATCATCTTTACATTTCTCATTATATTTTCGGTGTACATGTTAAACAAATAGGGTGACAGCACGCAGCCCTGACGGACTCCTTGCTTGATGTCAAACCAATCTGATGCCTCGCCATCTATTCTAACCGCTGCTTGTTGGTCTAGATAGAAAATTTTTATGAGTTGTACTACATGTGATGGAAAGCCCATATTCCTCATGATTTCGCAAAGTTTCTGATGTTGTACACTGTTAAATGCCTTTGAATAATCCACAAAACATGAGAATAGGTTTACATTAAATTCTCTGCACTTCTCTATTATTAAACGCATGTTGAGTATGTGATCTCTTGTTCCTCTTCCTTGTCTAAATCCAGCTTGAACCACGTTAATCTCTTCTTCCATTTTCTTACGAAGTCTTCCCATTATAACTTTTAGTAGAATTTTACTTGCATGACTCATCAGGGCAACAGTTCTATAGTTGGTGCATAATTTCAGGTTGCCCTTTTTTGGTATTGGAATGAAGATAGTTCTCTTCCAATCTTTTGGCAATATATCATATTTCCAAATCTTTGTACATAATGCATGATATGTGTGTATGCTTTCTTCTCCTCCCGCTTTAATTAGTTCAGCTGGTATCTCATCACATCCAGGTGATTTACCATTCTTCAGGTTCTTTATAGCCCAAGCAATTTCATCTAATGAGGGTTCAGGTTCTGTCTCTGCTGTCATTGGCTCATGTATCTCATTCGCATCCTCACTGTCACTCATATAATACATTCCACTGCAGTACCCTGCCATCTTTCTAGAATTTGTCTTGATTCTGTTAAGGTATATCCCATCTTGTCACAGATAGCATTCAATTGAGGTTGAACATTTCTTGTCAATAACTTCATTTCTTTGAACATTTCATAATCTCTTCCAGTCTTATGATATTGTTCTATTCTGGTACAGCAATCTTGTATATAATATATTGATTTTTGTCCTTTCTTGTGTTATTTCTTATTTATCGAGTTAAAGATTTATACTTCATCCAGCTGTTATCGGATTCACCTCCTTTCTGTTTCAGTTCCCTTCGTTGTTTTATTAATTCTAACGTGTCTGATGTAATCCACGGCTTAAGTTGCTTTTTCTTGGTTGGAATGAAATCTTTGGCTGCAGTTATCAAGATATCTCTAGCTTGTACTGCCAGTTCATCAGGTTTCATTTCCTCTTGTACAGACATCAAGACCTCAAAACGATTCCTAATTTCTACAGTGTATGCATCCGGTATTTTTGTGAGATCAAAACGAAGTGGCCTTGGTCCTCGGATAAGCTTTTTGAGTTTTAATTTCAGATCTGCTTCTAATAACTGATGATCTGTATAACAGTCTGCACTACGTAGGGTTTTTGCAGATGTTATGCTTGATCTCCATCTTCTTTGTATTAAAATATAATCTATCTGATTTTTGGTAATACTGTCTGGAGACTTCCATGTGAAGAGTCTTCTTGGATGTTGTTTAAAAAGCGTGTTGGCTATCGTTAACTCATTTTATGTGCAAAATTCAATTAATTTGTCACCTGCATCATTTCTATTTCCTAATCCAAATTTTCCTAAAACGTGTCTCTCATTTTCAGCTCTTCCTGCACCTACTTTTGCATTAAAATCTCCCATTATTATTGTTATATCATTATGACCAATCTTGTTTAATGTGTCTTGTAGTGTGTTGTAAAAATCTTCAATTTCGTCCTCCTCTGCTGTTGAAGTAGATGCATATATCTGTATGAGAGTTGTGTTTTTTGGATGGTCTTAAAGTCTGATAGTGAGGATTCTATCACTAACTGGATTATATCCCATTAAAGATTTTGCAGTTGCCTTATTTAAACAAAATGCCACTCCACTCTTGCCTCCGACGTCTCTACCAGAATAAATGAAAATACTTCAATTTTCAGTTGTAAAATGTCCCTTGCCGCTCCAGCGGTGTTCACTAATTCCTAAAATTTGAATGTTTAACCTCTCAATCTCATCACACACTACTTTAAGCTTTCCCTCATACAGACATCTCACATTCCACGTTGCTATCCTCACTCTGTTTCTTAGTCTGACACAGGAGATTTCCTTGGTAACACAGTCACGATTACAAGTACTGGTCCATGTGTCACACTCTTCCCCATTGTTATCTGATCTGCCTGGCCTGGGGGTCTCGCCACCAGATCTCTCTCTTATTATGTTTTCTTTCATGGTTGTTATGATTTCTTGGCAAGTTTTGCAGAAGGTAGTTTGCCATTGCTTTCCTTCTGGGCAGTGACCGTACTAATCGGTGGCCATAGCCATTGTCTCTACTGATGATATCATCAGCCTATCGCCGCAGAGTGCAAGACCATAACCAACAACAATCTGTCGGCTGCTCTCACACTCCATCCACCACCTGCTTCCATGGCTTCACGTAACCCTGATCGGGGGCTAAACGGGTACTCCACCTTGCTCAAGGGTGTCCCGTAGACTAACGGGGGAAAGGAGGCGTCTTACATCTCCTTTGATAGGGGATACCCCTATCCCGCTAACCGGGATGATGATGTTAAAGCTTAGAAATGCACCTTCTAACAAAACCCAGTCTCTGTGAAGCTAGTGAGTACAAAGTAATCGCAGACAAAAAAAGCCAGCACTGAGTGATCGTGTAGTAAACATGGTGGATATCTTCGCGAGCAGACGACTATTGATCGTTGGGCTGATTTATGAAGGTGGGTCATCTTCGATTTTTCGCAATATTCTAGAAAAATATCTCACACCCAATCTGTGATTTATACAAATTTCACGCGGAATGATTGAGGATAATATCGTTGCCAGAGCAAGTAGGTATGCTTTCTGAGTGCTAAGTGATAATCTTATACAGATGAGATGCACGGTGAACGGTGATTTTTTGTGTGAGAGTGTGACTGTGAGTATGTGACGAGGATCATCACTGGTCATCGGTATCTGATCATTTATTATCAGAATATCGCCGCAGTCTATAACACATTAATAAAAATAAATACGTGCTTGCCTTGCCATTTTTTTTTTGCTTTTTTGCTAGAGTGCTGCACTCTAAAGCGGAAAAAAATAACCTCAGTTCAAAATAAATCGAACGTAAAAATGTAAAATCGTTGCCGTTCGTTAATGTAAGGCAATCGCAATGAAACTGAACTAGCAGCTGTAATAAATAATGAACAGCAACAGGACAGAAGGACAGCGATGTTACTTTGAACGGCAATGTAAGGGTAATTGGGTTAGTTGTTGTTTACTAGTTTTAATTATGACATTTCTTCGTTTGCATGCATTATCGGTGATTTTAAAATTATTGCGATTCTTATAATATATTATTCTTCATGTGAAGAGGGCATATGCAAGTGTGAATCAATCAGAAATACTAGCAGAGATAAGATTTTCTAACGCCTGCCTCCTGCTCTGTGGAATTTATAATCAGTTTACAGAAAGAGTGCAAAGCTTCTCAAACAATGGGTGAATTATCATATTATGTCACAGGGATATGTTTCAAGCATTGATAATGAATGATTATAAATAGGGAGGGAGTTGTTTATGGTACAACATTATGTCATGTATTAGTTATCAGTTATGATTATCGTTATAAAAATACTAAAGGGGATTACAGACAAGGGGACCAATTTCATTGGACTGGGTTCTATCCCATATATATGCCTTTATTCTGGAGAGAAACCTGTCGAAAACATCACAGAGAGCATGAACTCTGTTGCCCTAGCGACAGGGCACAGGGGTCTCTGACAAAACTGCAATCCAAAACTGAATGGCAGAGTCCAAAAACAAACCCAAGACGTCTGTAGTTGGGGGAGCGAGCAACTTGAGCGCTTGGTCATTGAGACCCCCATAAAAATACTATATTTACGTAAGAGTAAACATTTTGCAGCATATATAAGTTAACTAGAAAAGTTAAATTTTAACTTATTCTGTTCCCATGTAGTTGGTGCCTTAAAGTAAAAAATGCTATGTCTAAAGGAGTTAACATGATAACAGTCTTCAAAAGAAAATAATCACTCAGATAAAATCTGTTAAAGTAACAACTGGGAGCCGTGGTAGCATAGTAGCTAGAAACTTGTCTGCTTGACTGGTGGTCATGGTTCAAATTTGCATCGAGAAAGATCTTTAAATTGATCTGAGCCTAAAATGGGTCCAGGAAATGTCTTGTGAAGCGACGGCAGCTAGCTTGATATTGACCACATCACGGCTCGAGTGCCAGTTGGTTTGTACAAATATGTGTCTAGAACCACATGTTCAATATGCCATAAGGCAAGTAAAAAGACCCTTTACTTTATTAAAGTAACAACTGCCTGGTCAAGAATGGCAATAGTAACTCTAAGAAAGACTGGGTCTGGAACTGAAGTATTTGAATTGTGTGTTTTCATTTTATAAGGAGTAACAACTGATTAGTGCATGGGGTGCTGCTTGCTACAGAGAGATTTTTTGAATATCAATGTTTTATATATATATATATTTATGCCGGATCTGTGGTGAAGGGGTTATGGGCGCAGTTCATAATCTTGCATAGTTAAGTTAAGATCAACATCACGGCACACAGGCGCAACCCATAAGTGCTCCTTTCTACTCCTAAATCAAACCTGAGTCTGGAGAAACTCAGCTCAGTGCACGAACTCCGTAGCACTGGCGAGGATCCTGAAATACTTTGGGTAGATTTTTAACTCGAAATTTTGCCCGGACAGCGCCGTTAGGCTACTCTTTTTCGATTTCCAACTGCCAAGGGATTTTTTAAGTGAGCAACAATACACACGGGTGTCCAATCTCGCTACCCAGAGACCAGGGGAAATTTTATTACTAGAAGTCCACGAGAAAAAATCCTGGCCATCACCAGGGCTTGCATAGTCTTGCATAATGAGTTCAAAATACAGCTGTGGGCGATTTGGCAGCAGACTGCCTCACGTCGTTGGTTTTCATAAAATGGTATGAGCGCCAGTCATTCAGACAGCATTGGAAAACTACTGAACGTAAGCTTGCTAAGACATCACAAGCAGCCAAATAATGCTGGGGTTTATTGCGACGTCCTGTAGAGGGTAACTTATATATATATATATAGACTGAGAATTAACTGAGAAGTAAATGCCTGGATGGCTTGGCCACATGGCATGGTCAAGACAGGAACACTGAGCTGATCCACGACTCTGGTGATCAAGTGAAATGGCGAGTCATGACCGCCCTCGCTTTCCGGCATGGCACATGATTGATTGATATATATGCATGTCCTTTACCTTCCTGTCCTTGACATGGAGGGTAGACGGTTGAGCTATTAAGGCCTCTTTAGTGATTATGCTTGGGGCTATGGTTATCTTACACATTTTCCTCATGTTGGACTGGTAGTGCATGGTTCTATCGCCCTGCTACTGAGTTGAGTGTGTGGGGCAAAACTGTGAGCTGTGAATTTTGTATGGAGTGCTTTTACATTTGTCTGCAGTTGTTTGTAGCATTAACTAAGGACAATGGCGGCTGGCCAGTCACTGAACTAACTGGGTTGCTTTATGCAGTAATGTGTGGCTGCTGGTTTTCTAGTGACTGCTACTTCCATCAACGATGAATTGCATTTTTTATGGCAGACTTTTGTATTGGCATTCTGGCAGAGGCGTTATGCATAGTATCCTTCGCGGGCTGTTAGTTTGTTGAGACTCCTGTCTGTGAGGAGCATTTTGTTTGATATTCACTGGCACAGAAACGGAGCATAATGGGGCAACCCTTTGCTGTGAAGTTTGAACCCCGACTAACTGACTGTGTCCTTTGCAGAACATTATGATCAACTCCTACCTCAGGTTGATTTTCTAGGCAAGTTTATGTTCAATATTTGTCATTGCTTTCTGTATAACAAATCCAGCTGACCAGTGTAGGAAATGACCCCCCTTCCATTCCATCAGTCACTGGAAATGAAACACATTAATTTTCTCAGGAGCTGTTTATTAAAAAAGCATGAAATTATGTAAGCTTGCAAATTGATTGTCTCTCCTTTCGGCATATTATCCACATGAATCATTCTATCAAAAGACAGTGATCATGACCTTTCCTGCTGAAGGAGTTGTCTTGAATTTCTTTCTTAGTGGTGATTGCGGATGCCGCTACCTCATTGACTGTCTTTTTGTCTCAGGTTCAGAATGATGTGTCCAGATTTAGTCACCTGTAACAATCTTGCCAAAAAGTTCTCTCCATCAGCATTGAAAGTCTCCAACAATTCAGAAGAAATTGCTTTCCTTTGCAATCAGTGGTCATATGTGAGACCTCGAGGAAACTATCTTGCGCAAGCCTTAGAAAATCCCAAAATTTTTGTAACTGCATTTGCACTACCAGTGCTAGCTAACAGCTGTAAGGTCAATTATTGAGGAGTGATTCACCTACCGGTAAGAATGATGCCCTCAGTGCATTTCAACATTTCTTCGTTGGTGGCTGTGGGAGGACGTCCACAGCATGGCTGATCAAGCAGCTTCATATCTCCACTTCCTGATTCTTTGATGCTCTGAACCCAGCGACTGACTGTATGTACTCTTGTCAACTGCAAAACTTCCATACACATCACATAGGTGCTTGAGAATGTTCACAACAGTTTCCTTCTCTGCAAAGAGAAATTCTATCACAATTTGCTGCTTATAACACAAGTTGCACACACTCCATTTCAATGGTTTAGAGCAGCAATATTATTTGGCTGGTCGGGTTGCAACTCCCTGGTCTAGAGGTTACACGACTTTCTCCATAATCTCGTATACTCGTGAAGTGACATGATGTGCATGAGAAATGGTGGTGGTTCTCTCCATGTCGGTAACTTAGGGGTATGTGAGCTGGTCGCTCAGAAAGCACTGGCAAACTACTGAGCGTAATCTTGCCTAGCACATCAACAGCAGCTGAAAAATGCTGGTGTTGACTGCAACATCACGTAAGGGATATGCAAAAAAAACACACACACACACACGCACACACACACACGTATGCGCGCACACACACACACACACGCACGCGCGTATACACACACGCACAGATATATTGATAGAGAAAAGTAATATTAATTCCTGAGCAAGCCTTTGTTTCACAGAGACCAGCATCTTAATCTATTAAAAGTGAATTTTAACATTTAAGCGATAGGTCACAATTTCCATCCGCTGTCTATATGTATATGCAAGATTCCATCATAGATTTAATATTAGCAACACATTCTGCACCTGGCTCCATGAAAACATAGTTTCCCTGGCATTACATTCACATGCTCAGATTTTTTAAACTCTCGCTGAGTAACAGTGAAGTCTAAGTAAACAATAGCAGTTGTAGCATATGGTTAATATTAGGTGTTTATATTTTTAGATGTCGTTTCAAACTTTTGATCATAAGGTATCAGATTTTGTTTATCTTCAGTTCTTCTGGTGTAACTATATTACAAGTTTTAAGTTAAAACTGGTAATGAATATATTGTGGAAGACACAAGTAGGTTAGGTCATCACTCTGAAGACTGATACAAAGTTGATTATACCTGTAATGGTAACAATACCCTTTTTCATACCTTGAGGTGTATTTAGTATATGGTGCTCGCTGCATATTTGTAAAGACCGATCAGCACTCAATGGATAATGTGGTTAATATCGCCTTTATCAGCCTTTGCTTTCCAGAACATTTCCTGGTTCTCATTTTAGACTGGGAGTCTAAGTAAATTTAAAAAAATCCCCACCTCATTGGGGATTGAAACATGACCACGAGGCTGAAAGGCAAACCTGCCTGTCACTGCATTACTGCAGCCCTCCTACATATGATGGTGCTTCTAAATAAATTTGTTGAAACATTTCATATTCTACTTTTCAGTATCAGCTGTACAGAATTGTGCTTTGTGAGCATTTATTGTGGCCATTTTAAAAGAATATTTTCTTTCTCAGATGAAAATATGTTACATTTAAGATTGTCATTGAGTCTTCATAAAGGTTTACAGATTTTAAGGCAAGATGATCAACTTCATTGCACCGGGTTTTATACCATATGGCTCTGTCTCCTTTTGCTGAACAGCCTTGCAAAAACATTGCACAGAGCATGAACACTATAGCTCTAGTGATAAAATGAAGAAGAGTTGGCCAAATAGTCTGCCGTCCATGTTCAATTTCAAATTCGAAAACATGCCCACATAAATAATATTGATGGCTGGTGTTATTGTGGTATATACATATTTGAATTCATGCTGATGCTACAGAGTTCATGCACTGTACTCTTGTGTACTCTATAAAATGAGGCTGGACTACTTATGATGGTATCTGTGTGCAGTGATAATGATCCTTTACATAGCATACATAGTAAAAGAAAAGACTTTTCAGTTATGTTCACTTCAGTTAGGAGGAGCCTCTTAAATGCTTGAAATGTGTTTGGTATGTGATCTTCTTCTTCTTCAGCTTTCCGAGCCATTGAGGTTCTTTGCTGCAAATACAATCCGTCTCCATTCGTCTTTCTGGTGGACCTTCTCTTGCCAGTCGTTGATTCCAAGTGCTTGTAGGTCTGTACATGTATTATCTCTCCACCGTCTTCTTGGTCTACCTCGGGGTCTACGGTCATTTATTTCCTGAGTGTAAGCGAGTTTTGTTTCCCTATTATCTTCCATTCTTTCTATATTTCCCAGCCATTGTAGTCTATAAGCCTTCATGATACCAGTGATTAGCGGGGACTTAAACAGATCATAAATGTCTTTGTTACTTCTTCTTTTCCACTCTCCACTTTGTGTATCCCTAATGGGTCCAAAGATGTGTCTTAAAATTTTGTTCTTAAAGGTTTGTAACAAGGCTTCGTCTCCTTTCGTTGTACTCCAGGTTTCAGAGCCATACAGCACAACTGGTCTGATCAGTGTTTTGTATATTGTGATTTTGGTGTTACGAGATAGTGCCTTTGAGTTTAGTAGATGTTGTAGTGCATAGTATATCTTATTTCCAGAGTTGATTCTAGTTTGTATTTCTTCCCTTATGATGTTGGAGCAGTTGAAGATTGTACCCAGGTATTTGTATGTTTCCGTTCTTTTAATGGTCATATTATCTATTTGTATGTGGCCAGAGTTTTTAGCCATTCCGTCTCTTGAAATTACCATATATTCTGTCTTATCTTGGTTGATAACCAGCCCCATCTGTTGGGCTTTTTCCTTTAAGTGAGTCAATATTTCCAATGTCTTTTGTTCACTTTGCCCTATAATATCTATATCATCTGCATAACCAAGCAGCTTGGATGTTCCTCAAATATCACATTCCTCCTTTACCTTCCTTACAACTTTCTCTAGAGCCAGATTGAAGAGTAGCGGCGATAGTGCATCACCTTGTTTCAAGCCAGATGTTATTTGGAAGGGGTCTGATTTCCTGCCTTTATATGTTACTATATTATAAGTATCTTCCATGCATAGTCTGGTCATGTTGATTAACTTCCTTGGTATTCCAAATTCCTGCATAGCATTCCATAGACTATTCCTATGGACACTATCATAAGCCTTTTTAAAATCCACAAAAATGTTATGGAGATCTCTTTTATATTCCCAATGTTTCTCGGCTATTTGTCGTAAGATAAATATCTGATCTATTGTTGATCTGTTTTGTCTAAAACCCGCCTGGTAGTCACCTAATATGTCTTCTGAATATGGATTTAGTCTATTTAGTAATACTGCGGATAGTATCTTATAGCTTGTGGACAGTAGTGATATTCCTCTATAATTTCCACATTGGAACTTGTCTCCTTTCTTAAAGATAGGTATCAATAATGACTCTTTCCAGTCATGGGGTAATTCTTCTGTCCTCCAGATTTTTATTATTAGTTCGTATAGCTTTAGATGTAATGCATGGCCACCTGCCTTTATAAATTGAGCAGCAATTCCATCAGTCCCAGTTGCCTTATTGTTTTTAAGTCATGTGATTACATATAGGATTTCTTCAAATGTAGGTTCTTCAATTTGTGGTTCGCATGTTAGAACCTCTTCCTGTGGGAAAATGTTACTTGGAGCTTCACAATTTAGTAATTCAATAAAATATTCTTTCCATGCGTTGCACATTTCCTCATTGGTATTTATGATATTCCCATTTTTGTCTTTTAAACCATATGTGTTTTGTTGGTGCCCTCGTTTCCTTGACTTCAGTTCTTTAAAAAATTTTCTGGATTCATTTTTCTGGTGATTAGTTTCCATATCTTTGATTATATTACTCATATATTCTCGCTTCTGCTGTCTGACTATTTTTGTAGCCTCTTTACATTCATTTCTATAATGCTCTTACTTTTGGATGTTATTGATGTCATTTAACCATCCATGTTTGGCATTCTTCTTCCTAATGACTGCTTCTTCACATTTTTGATTGAACCATCTGTTCTTTCTATGCGTTGTTAACACACAGAGACATTCTTCTGCGGTAGATTGAATTGTATTCTTGATGTTCAACCAAGTTTGGTCAACGCTTTCCTCCAAAGGGTTTTGCAGAGTTTCAAGTTTACATTTTATTTCATCTGTAAATTTCTCTTTGACTGTAATGTCTTGTAGTTTTTCTCTGTTATATGTTGGGTGTAATCTTTGTAATTTAGTATAGAAAGCTCTCTTAAGTTTTATTTTAAATTTTGCTCCAACGAGGAAGTGGTCACTGTGGCACTCAGCTCCTCTATAACTTCTGACTTGCTGTATGTTTGATGCATTTCTGTTGTTAATTAAAATGTGATCTATTTGATTATAGGTTCTCTTGTCACATGATTTCCAAGTTTGTTTGTGTATATCCTTTCTTTGTAGTCTGGTACTGCTAATCTGCAGTCCTTTATCTTCTGCCAGGTTGATGACTCTCCATCCATTATCATTTGAAGTTGTATGTAGGCTTTCCATACCGGCCACTTTTTTTATTAGTTTGCTCTCTACCTATTTTTGCATTGAAGTCTCCCAGCACAATCAGGATGTCCTGTTTGGGGGTTTCTTCTATGACATCTTCCAGATCATTATAAAAGTCTTCTTTAATATCATCTTCTTTCTCTTCAGTAGGTGCATGTACATTAATCATCGTTATGTTTTTCCATTTACCTTTTATTCGTAATTTACTAATCCTGTCATTAAAAGCTTTAAAGTTTAAAACGTTCCCCCATAACTCTTTTTTGATGACAAATCCTGTTCCTAATTCATGTTTATTTTGGGTGTTTCCTCCATATATTATAATCATTCCATTTTGCTCTAAAGTACCCTCTCCTGGCCACCTTATTTCTTGAATTGCTGTTATATCCATTTGATATTCAACCAGCTCCCGGGTTAGTTCTTCGGCCGCTCCAGCTCGATATAGTGTCCGTACATTCCATGTTCCAAATCTCAAAAGTCCTTTAACGTTCCAAGGTCGTTGTCCAGATAAGTCAGTCCGATATCGAGGCTCATGTATTTGTTTCGTAACAAAGAAAGGTTTTTACAAAGGTGGGGATGTTAACCCCACGCTTCAACCCCCAACCTGGAGGACCAGGGTGTTTCTCTTTGTCTGTTCTCTACCCTTTGACCTGTCCGACTTGGGAGGCCCTGCTGGTAGCTACGCTACCGCCGGCATAGCTCTCAGGGTCATTGAGAAACTCAAGCTCCCCCACCACGACAAGGTGGAAACACCATCGGGGCGGGGGAGTTTGGTATGTGATGCTAACCTAATTTTATAGACCAATCGGCACTCACTGGGTGATGTGGTCAATGTCCGCTAGATACCTTGACTTCCCAGCACACGTCCTGGTACACAATGTTTAGGATGGATAGATCTGGGAGACCAGGTCAATTAAAATACAATGTGCCTTGTTGGGCATTCAAATACATGGCCATCAAACCAACAGGCAAGTGTACTAGTCACTGCATTGCAGCAGCTCTCTTACTTCATGTCTTCTTCTCTGTTTCTTCTTCATCTGCCAGTGGTGCCAACTCACCAAGCCTTTTGTATACTTTTTCTTGAAATAATGGATTTTGCTGCTAAGTTTTCTAGAAAGTAATGTAGTCAGTCACAAGACAACCTTTCTTAGTCGCTGATATATGTCATTCAAGGTTGTTATAGTATTACCAATCTTGGCTTCCCTTATGGGCCCTAGAAACACACAGGCATTGCTTCACTTACCAGTCACTAAATTTAAGTAATAAACAAACAGCTTGTATTTGAAGCTGAGGTATCACAGATTGTAAAAACTGTATAATGTAAAATTTAATGTAATTATCTATAGCTTTCACATTTTAAAGACATTAACACATTTATATTACATATCAAATATAATGAATCAAGATGTGAAGAAAAGACACAGGCACTGGATAGCACACATCTTGATAAAATCTGTTAATAGTATAACTATAAAGTCCTTCTGGAACTCACAGGGCAAAGGAGATAGAGGAAGAACTAAATATAAATTGAGATGGGATTTAAAGATCTCATCTCATCTCATCATGTTCCTCTTGTACCTTGCGGTGTCGAGGTGAAGTATAAACTTCGTGAGAGTACCCGATTATGGGCTTCATATATCGAAAGTCCCATGGACTCTGCTATTCCCTCCGTCCAACTAAGAAGTATAAACGAATTTAGAGATAGATGAATACAATGGGAATGGTATGGTGGGAATTACAGAAGATAGCAATAGCTGGGGTGCTTGGCATGAGTTGGTTGAGCATCTATACTTCATTCAGAAATAAAAGGCAGAAAAAATAATATAAACAATATCTTTAAAACATTTCTAACTTGATACCTGAAGCTGTCATCATACACATATTTTACATAGCTAAGAATGAACGTTCAAAATACAATTCTTTCTGTTCATGCAATTGGAATCAGCCTACATCTGCTATGTTGTTTCCTGCATGAACTGCACTGTCTTCTGCAGATCTTGAAGACTTCTGTAGAGTTTGACATCTAGGGTTGCTTCATGCAGCCATAAAATAGACCTTTCAGTTGTTTTTGGTACAGTGTTGTAGGATGTGTTCTGCGGTTTGAGGTGCATGCCTGCATATACACTTTGTTCTAGAACCTGTCATTATTAGCTTTGTGTAAATGTGGCAATTATGTCTGTTGTGACTTTCTGAGTGTTTTTATTACATTTTGCTTTGGTAATATATAATTGGAATATTTGATTGTTGTTTCCCAGCGATTTCATTGACTAATGTGTGTGGGATTTGATCCACTGCAGAATAGTCCAGCATTTTTGACATATTTGGAACAGCAGATCTTTTAATTCTGGGTGCTTTTTGGCAAAATAAAATTCAAATGTTATTTTGTGACCACATGGCTCTGGAGTCATCATCATCATCATCATCATCATCATCATCATCATCATCATCATCATCATCATCATCATCATCATCATCATCATCATCATCATCATCATCATCATCATCATCACAATTACCACCACCACCACCACCATCATCATCATCATCATCATCCTCCTCCTCCTCCTCCTCCTCCTCCTCCTCCTCCTCCTCCTCCTCCTCATCATCATCATCATCATCATCATCATCAAGTGCCATGCCATCTGGCATAGGTGTTCATAACTCTCCACAGATCTCAGTATTTAGTTTTTTGGATCAACTCTGCTCCATGCCACCGTCTCAATCCATCCAACATGATTTCTCTTGGTCTGCCTCTGCCTCTCTTCCTCTTGATCTTTTCAGTTGTCACGTTGTTCCCCAATGCCTCTCTTTTCATCTCATGACCAAAGAAAGCTGTTTATCTCTTTCTTGTTGTTGTATATAGTGTTCTAGTTTCATTAGCCTTTTTCAGGCAATCGTTGTTAGTTACTCTGGCAGTCCAAGTAATTCGCAACATTCATCTCAAAAACCACATTTCTGTTGCTTCCAAGTTCGTCCTAATCTGTTCATTTACATTCCAAGATTCACTGCCATACAGCAACACAGGTTCTATATAGTACTTCAGCACTCTCTTTCTTATATTCATTGTAATCGGGGAATATAACACGAATTTAAACAGAGAATATATCAAGGGCCCTTAGCTCCTACGGATATCCCAATGTTTTGTATTTATAAGAATAACACACATTATAAGTACTCTGTTGTATGATATTTTTTCAGTTTGGAATATAGTCAGGTTATACTTCACGGGCGACACAGTAGCTAGTACGCTGGCTTGACACCTCGGTAGTCACCCATTCGAATCACCTTTGCGATGGGGACTTTTCCCTTCATTAACCAAGGCCTCCAGTTCGACTAAGCCTAAAATTGCTTGAAGTGATGTTTAATTCATCACCCGTTAAACACTGACAAGTCTAAAATATATAAAATATTGTGCTACCACCAACGACCCGATACGCATCGTGGCGTGAGAAGGGGTGTTTCCTTTTATGTCATTTTATTTTCCTATCCCGCATATCCTTTTTCGTGACATTACCCTTTTCAAATTCCTATTTTGTTTTCACAGGATTTGTATGTTTATATGAATAGGAGATCTAAGTGTTTTTGAGAGGTTTAACGTGCACACGTTTAAACTTCCAGGGTGCTGACTGTTCTGTCAGACTAAAATGTTGGCCTCTAGTTCAGAAGGAAATGTCAAACTGTTAAACATAAAATCATCTAGAATATCAACCTGGGGTTAATCACAACGTCCTGCAAAACACCTGTAATAATTTATACTTTACAGGAAACGCGGTAGAACAGTGGCTAGCATGCTTGCCTGCCGGCCCGTTAGTCAGGTATCCTTTTTGACGCGGGGATTGTTGTGTTTTTAATGATAATGGGCTTCCAGGTCGACTCACCCTAAAATGGTAATCAGGAAATGTCCTGGGAAATAAAGGCGGCCGGTGTGATTGTGACACTTTACCTGTTGAGTGCTGATTGGTCTAAAAATATGGTGCTACAACTAAAGACCACATACGCGTCATGGCGTGAAAAGATGTTTTACTTTTTATGTTTTTACTTCCTCATAACGCAAGTGTGGATTCCCAGAAGTGGCAGTGCTTAAGTGACATATTAAGTCACGAGAGAAATGTTATTTTCTGTGGCGATATCAACGCTAAAGGCAGATCATGGAGAAACATTTCCTACAACACACAGGGGGAGGAGCTCGAGACTGCACTTGAAACCATTGACCTGGTTTGTATCATCAGTGGCTGTGTCACCAGGACAGCAAGCCGTCCAGGTTATGAGGACAGTACTATTGATCTGGCGCTGATTTCTCCTTCACTCACTACAGTGTGTAGATGGGGCATCCTGCGGATTACGGCAGCGACCACCACCCTTGCAGCATATTGGTGGAGAAAGGCAGAACCAGGCAGCACAAGTCAACGGTCAAGACTTTCCAGTATGACAGTACAGGGCAAGATATGGTGAATAAAATAAGGCGCGACAAACGCAGAAAGCTTCAGGGCAAGAAAAAAAAGCTGGGAGCAGCCACCTTGGTTGAATTTTGAGGTGGAGAAGGCCTGGGTGGATAAGCGCAGTGCTGTAAGGAAATGACAAAACGTCAAGAAGAACAAAGTTGCCCATCCTAGTCCCTGCATGCACTTAGAAAAAGAGATGCAAACAAAAGTAAGCTATTTAAAAAAAAAAAAAAAAAAAACTGGTTTAGGTGGTTAAAAGTGAAAAATAGGCAGAGGTATGTCAAAGAGTAAGCACAGACAAGTCACAGAAATTGTTCTGGCGACCACATAAAAGCATGAGTGGGGTAATCAAGAATAAGAGAATTTATGACTTCCAAGGTGGTGACTTCATCTGGCAGAGGACTGACGCGAATAAAGGCAAAGCCCTCTTCGGTGCTATCTAGAGCAGAGCAGCCAGACAGACATGAGAGGCTGAAATCGTGCCAAGGAGGTCACCTCTGACAGGTGCAAGGCCCAGAACATTTCGGATGAAGACACAGTGACAGTGAAAGAAATTGAGGCTGTGCTTCGACGATAAAAAAAAAACAACGCTCCAGGGCCAGATACGACGACATCAATAGGTGTACCGACAACGAGCTAGAGAAACTAGCAGACATGTACAACAACAGTATAGGGAGTGCTAGCATTAAGTAGGAGTGGTTACACAGCTATCTGATTCCCTTGCCGACGCCTGGCAAAGACCACACAAAAATTCAGGGATATCGAGTAATAACCATGCAGAATTCAATAGGCAAGCTGTTGGAGAAGTTAATTGCCAGAAAAATATCAAGCCAGCTAGAGAGGCAAGGCGTTTTCCCACCTACCCTGGGAGGGTACAGTCCAAAAAGAGAAACCTGGAATAATGTCTATGAAGGTTGAGGACTTGAGGACTTAGAACCTGGCGAGGAGTGGGAAAAATTGCCAACAGATTTATGTACGTGCTTTTCAGTTTGCATCCAACTAGCCAGAAAATGCAGACAAGAAAATCCGGCTGCTGTGGATACGGAAGTACAAGCGTTGATTTTTCGAGAATTCGTTAGGCGGTGATGCTGTCATTTACACAGATGGATTGGTCGTCCGACATGTGAGAAGCTCATGGGCCTTTACAGCTCGGGCCGGAGGGAGAACTGTGAAGGAGGACTCTGGTGCTTTCACTGAAACCACAAGTAACCTGAATATGGAAGTCATGGTAGTAAGTAAAGCAATAACATGGCTCGAGACACAGACATTCACTAGGGCATGTTTCCTTATCGACTGAATGAGCATGCTCAAGAGGATTGCGATGGGAAAAGAGTGGTTGCTGTCTCTGGAGCGGTGTCGGCTGGCAAAGATTAGTTTTATCTTCGTGCCGGGGCATGCGGGAGTTCAAGGAAATGAGCGTGCTGACAAGCTCGCAGGTAAGGCTACCGTGGAGGGCGGACTCGCCATGGACCAGGCTGACATTCTGAATGCTCTACGAGAAGTAAGACTGTTGCGAGAACCAAGTGATGACTGAATCTACAACTATGGCCAGACTGCGACAACAGCAAATTAAAAGAGGGGTGGCCAAACAAGAACACTACGCAGGAAGCCAAAGAAGATTGATAAACCAACACACAACTGGTGTCGTTAGCCGCTACATGCTGTGGGATTTGCTGAGGAGGGGATCCGAGCACTTATGGACTGAATGGTTCGATGTTCAATGAGGATGATCTGTCGACTAACTAACTTACTTCCTCATTGTCTTTTGTCCTACCGCGTTTGCTGTGAAGTGTCACAGTATGTTTTTACTACCATTTACAATTGTTCCAATTGCGGAAGGACTTTTATATTCACTGAAATATAAGGAATATCATTGACAGTAAACGTTGACTTCTCGTTCAGAAAAACTGTGGCAGTAAACGTAACATTGCCAAGGAAATCAACATGAAGTTGGGGTTGATGGCAGCCTCCTGCAAAAGGACATGTAGCCTTTGAAAACAAACAAACAAACAAACATGAAAACAAAGAAATGTAAACATTGGAATTACAAAATGTTGCTGAATGAGATCAGGGTCAGACAGTGCAGGTGCTTCGGCTACATACAGAAAAGAGACACATCTCCTTGTTAAAGGATATGCTTGTGGGAAGAGTAGAAGAAAAGCGGGGGAAGACAACGCTTTATGTGCGTGGATAATATCACAAGGCGGACTATAAGAAGCCTGTATGAGTGTACCGTGAAGACGCATAACAGATGGTTTTAGAGACTAGCCTACTTTCAGTATGGAACTGCTACTTGATGATCGCTGTGCGTTGATTTCGGTGGTATGAGATTCGGCCGTTCAGATGGCAGTGGCAAACTACTGAACGTAATTGCCTTGTAAATAACAAACAGATAATGTAAATTCTGGGGTTGATTGCAACGTCCTGTAAAAGAATATAGAGCTAACTTTAACACGATGCTGAAATGAATGTACACGCTATCCTAGAGAGCTAGGTCCACAGGGATCAGGGGTTGGTGGAGTGTAACATTATCAGGCCTTCTATTTTTAAAAGAAATCAGCCATAATTAGATTCGCAGCCGTTGCTTCCATAACCGGCACTGTGGCTTGAATAGTGAAACTGCGTTTCACAATTCCTCGTCATACCGAGTCGAGGGTTAGCAATCAGCCGCGGCCGATTTGGAAGCAGAACGCAGTGTGTTGAGTTCAATGGTACGAACCGACTGTTGTTCAGAAAGCAGTGGCAAGCAACTGAACTAACAATGCTACTGCGTTATGCAGTAATGTGTGTGAAACTGCTGCTTTTCTAGTGACTGCCGCATGCATTGCTGATGAACTGTAAATTTCACGGCGGACTGTTGTGTGCGCATTCTGGCAGCGGCCTTATACATATAAGCTTGTGCGTGCTGTTGGTTTGTCGGGACTGCTGTCTATTTCACTTTTCACATGGGACAGTGGGGCGTATTTTGTGTGATATTCACTGGCACAGGAACTGAGCCTTGTGGGGATAGGTCGTGAAGCTGGAACCGCGACTAACGACTAACATTGCCTAGTAAATCACAGTCAATAAATGCTAGGGCTTATTGCAACGTTCTGTAAAGGGCATGCAACTAACTTAACTGATCCAGTGCCAAACAAACAGCAGGTTTGGACCAAACATGGCACACAATCAAATGAACAAGTATTATAATGTACATTTCCGTACGCTGATCAGTGAAATTGAAAGACACAACGAAACAAAACAAATAATTCGATGAACCTATTATAGCGATCTATCGTCCTTCTTTCCAAATGGGAGGTCGCATATGGCGATATATTATCCGCCGGCATTGAATCAGTTAACCCCATATCTCACTTCGCCCTCTTTAAAAAAAAATTGTGTGTATGTATGTACATATATATATATTTGTGTGTGTGTGTGTGTGTGTGTGTGTGGAGAGAGAGAGAGAGAGAGAGAGAGAGAGAGAGAGAGAGAGAGAGAGAGAGAGAGTACACTCGCAGGAGCTTCCTGTGGGTATGGGAAGAGTTGGGCCCATCACATTTGTAGGCTTGAATACATGGAGATATAGGTGGCCAGTCTTTCCCTACAGTAGCGAACGACGAACGCCGGCATCGAACCGTTGTTCCTCCGCGTTCATGCCATTGTTATGGCAACGTTATAACTGTTATACCATGTTACACCAACGCGCCCGCCCCTGAACGGAGTTACTCCAGCAAAACTGGCGCCTTGTTCACTTGACAGCAGGCTTTTATTTGACCACGTTCCTGTTGGAATCTCCTGAGTGTCTGTGTCCCACTTGGACCATGTGTGTTCTGCTGTCATATGTGTAACCATGACAAGTGCGCGTTGTTGTTCGTATTGTATCACTAGACAGCAATCCACTCCTCGACTAAACGGTGTACCGCCACTTACAGCGTATAATGTCTTGTCAATGCAGACACATCCGCAGTAATGTACAATTATCACGTTCCAGGATGTGGAAATAGACATCCCCCACCCCAGGGCGCCTCACGTGGCTCTTTTTTTTTTTTTTGGGTCTTCTTTATAGTTTTTGTGTTTTGACATTTACTTTTTATCAATGCATTTGATAAGTTGCACTGTATTTAATGCGTTGTATTAATTCTCTTTTGTTTCCAAGCAACGTGTGACTAATCAACTTCCGCTTTCATGTTTTAAAATGTTTCAGCTGTACATGAAGCTACAAGCTGAACTAGTAGTTGTGAACAATCAGCTACATTGTGGAGCCTCGGTAGCCTAGTGGCAAGACGTCCAATTGGTTATGGGTTCGATCCGCAGCTGGGAGAATTCAGATGTTTTAAAAATTGACCTGGGCTAGGTCGTGAACGCCTCTCTCTCTCTCTCTCTCTCTCTCTCTCTCTCTCTCTCTCTCTCTCTCTCTCTCTCTCTCTCTCTCTCTCTCTCTCTCTCTCTCTCTCTCTTATATATAAATAACATGAAGTACACGGAAGAGTATGGCCAATGGGAAATCTTATTTCAGGACACAAACTGATACTTAAGCAATACCCCAAATAAGGGCCTTGAAGTTCGGAGAGTTTGCACATGCGCAATAGCAATTACAAAATAGCTACTTCACTATCGACTTGACCCGTTGAAGAACAACGAGGCGTTATTCGTTTCATTGTTGTGGTCAGAGGGTGTGAAACCTTGTGAAATCTACAGAAGAATGATGGTTCAATATGGAGACAGTTATCTGAGTTAGAGAGTGTGTATGAATGGGTAGAAAGTTACAGTGGAAACTTCGGAAGAATACATTAAAAACATATCCGATTACCAGACCTGCGACATTTCTTACACAAATTTAGCACAAACATTTTCTTAATAGTCCGTACCGTATGGTATTGGTAATCAGTCTGTTCACAATCCTCTGTTTCGTGTGCTGCAAACCCTTTCTGATACTGATGTTCCTCTATTCCATGATGTCAAACATCCCAGTATCGTCAGCCTTGGTCTCCCCCAGCCTCTCTTCTCCTCCAACCTGCCCGTTGCAACGACATACTCCAACTTTCCTCTTCTCATGACATGCCCATAAATTTCTTCCAGATGCAATTAACCAGCTCTCTTATACACAGATGTAGTATTGTATATTTTTCATATTATATTAAATAATATGCTTATTATCATTCTTATAATTTAACATCGCCTATCCGTCCTCCCATTTCATGTTCATGTTTATCAGCAGTGAGCTGAAAACATTGCGTGTCTTGTCTGCCCGGCCGAAGTGAATACCCAACTATTGTGCATTTTCTTGGTGCCCGGCGATGGTGAATATTACATCTCAATTGCGTTACATCTCATTATACCTCTTCGCCGATGTGAAGTTCCAGTACCTGTCTTGCACACCCCGCTGGTTGTTGAGCTTGGAGAGGGACAGGAGAGAGCCTGGAGAGGGGCAGGAGAGCACTTTGCTACCGGGTCGTGAGAAAAGTCTCTATGCCAACGTCACACCGATAGATGCAAGCCCCTTTCAGCTTCTAGCTGACCCGAACGCTATTGCATGAAACTTAAGAGAAATCCTGGACAATTAGTAAACAGGCGAAGTAATCACTGGAAGCCTTGGAGGTATGGTTTTATAGAAGAATGCTGAAAATTAATTGGACAGCCAAAATGAGCAATTAGGACATCTTTAGGGAAGCTGAGTCGCAAAGACAACTTATCACAAACACCAGAAAGAGGCAGTCATCGTTTTTTTTTTTGGGTGGGGTGGGGGGGGGGGGGTGGGGGGTGGGGTGGGGGGGGGGAGTCATGTCATCATCATCATCATCATCATCATCATCATCATAATTATCATCATCATCATCAAATGCCATGCCGGCTGGCGTGGACGTTCATGACTTTCCACAGATCTCGGTCTTTGGTTTTCTGATATTCCTCCATGCCACCGTCTCAATCCATTCAGCATTATTTCTCTTGGTCTACTTCTCCCTCTCTTCCCCTCGACCTTTCTAGTTGTCACGCTGTTCTCCAATGCCTCTCTTCTCATCACATAACCAAAGAAAGCTGTTTGTCTCTTTCTTATTGTTCCATATAATGTTCTAGTTTCATTATCCTCCTTAGCCTCATTAGTCGTTGTTAGGTACTCTGGCAGTCCAAGGAATTCGCAACATTCGTCTTAGGAACCACATCTCTGTTGCTTCCAAGTTCTTCCGAATGTGTTCATTTACATTCCAAGATTCACTGCCATACAGTAATACAGGTTCTACATAGCATTTTATCACTCTCTCACATTCATTGATAGTGACTTATTGCATAGAATACTCTTCATTTTCCAAAATTCAGCCTTTGCTTGCCCTATTCTGCTCTTCATCTCTGTTGTGCGTCTTCCATTTGATCTTATAAACGCCCCTAGGTATTTAAAACTATTCACCTGGTTAAAAAATTTCCTTTCTATTTCATATTTTGGTGTCTCCTATTTCTTTGATATTACCATTGTTACTGTTTTCTTGATATTCAAGGAGAGTCCTTTGTTTGCACTCTCTGTAACTACAATATCCAACAATTGTTGTAGATCTGTATCATTATCCGCGACCAGTACTGTTGACAACCGGTAAGATTTGCGGAAGGATAGATAGAGGAAGAGAGCTTGAGAAGATTCTTAACAGTCAGTCTCGTGTCATGGCACAGAAGGGAGGTAACACACGAATTAATCCATGACGTCAGAGATCGCAATTTGTGGAGAGGCATTGTCTGCCACGCCAGCCGGCAAGGAACTGGATGATGATAAGAGAAAAACTGGCAAGAATTCCAGGGGATTCACAAACAACCACAAAAACAATACCCCAGAATGCAACATTATTCTCCAGAACCCAGCTCTTGAAATTCGCATGGTTATACTGTGGTTATAGGAGGATCGATGTTGATATATTCTGTACTTTATAATTTCACTTCTACCACAGTGCTGAATCATATAAAACACGTAAGCCGTGCTTACTGCGAGAAAAAAAAAACACCCCTGTTATTTATGTCAAATAATCAATGAAATAATGTAGCGAAGGCAGCGTTACCATATGTTACAATGTGCTATTTGCGGTGTGGGTTTACTACGTATTTCCTTCAGTCAATACACCTTCATCGGCTTGGATTGACGGATTGGTTGGTTTTGTACCATTGGATGGGGTATTGGTGCATGATAATACAGGCGTGGTCAGGGCCCTTTGGGTGTGTATGGTATGGAAAAACAGATACATCCTCATGGCCCGGAGAGAGTGATGCGACAGGGAATGTCCAGAAGATCAGACCGATACTCAGTTAAAAGTTAGTTGCGTAATCTTTACAGGACGTAGCATTCAACTCTAGCATTTTTTGACTGCTTGTGATTTCTGGGCAAGGTCGGGTTCTGTAGTTTGCCATTGCTTTCTGAACGACCGGTAATTATACCATTGTGTGGAAACCAACGCAAAGCAGTCTGCTTCCAAATCGCCCGCATCTGTGTTTCAAATGCGGTATACGGGATTACTAATTACATTCGTAACTCCTTCGCCTCAGAGCCGACAATCAGTACTCTGAGGAAAAACCAAACGGACACATAATCAAACTTTAACTGGTACCGTCAATATTGGGACTCTTCGCTGGCTGTTGAAGATGACGGTGCACGTATGGGAATGTCCTGAATGCTGTGATGTCGGTTCTTGATTCAACTCAATTCAACTGGCTTCTATTATTTAACGCAATTGTTGATATTTATGTGTTGGCATTTCCTGTGCAAAATCTATTTCAAAATATCCGGTTTTCAGTAGTTGCAGCGTGTTTTCACAAATTGACTCATCAAGATCGCCCTAGTTCATTTCACTTTAAAATAGACAAGCAAGGACTTTATCGTTGTGTAGGATTACTAGTTTCCGTGGGAAAAATATTTCGGGGTTGTTTGTTATGAAAATTATGTCTTTTTGTGTTTTCCTGACTAATGTGCTGTTTTCGTGTTTTAGTTTTGTCCGCTACACACCTCTCTCCTGTTTTTATTTATTAAACACCGTTGAGCTGTTTGTTTGTCTGTGTGTCTTGCGGGTTGTTTGTAAGTACGAACGCTGGAACGTCTGTCTACCTGCCTGCCTGCCTGCCTGCCTGTCTGTCTGTCTGTCTGTCTGTCTGTCTGTCTGTCTGTCTGTCTGTCTGTCTGAGTGGGTGATTGTCGGTTTCTGGCCTGTTTCTTAAAGGATTTAAAGGCGAGAGGATCGATTTCGTTGCACCGGGTTTTAATTTAACCCATACGGCTCAGTCCCTTTCGGCAGGGCGACCTACCGAAAGCGTCTTACAGAGCACGAACTCTGTAGCTCCAGCGTCGACGCCCATTAGTCTCTGAGAGTCTCCTTGGCGAAGTATTCAAGCTGTTTGACTCGGGCTCCGAATTGTGTTGGTTTGATTCCTGGCCGCGTCCTTCGGTTCACGAGTGCATTTTTTCGGAGACTCCTGAGGGTCGTAATTGGAGCTACGGAGTTCTTGCTTTGTGCGACGCTTTCCATGCTGCGGAAAGAGACCGAGCCATATGGGGTAAAACCTGGTGCAATAAAGTAAACCCTGTCGACTTTTAAGCGATTTTATAAGTCTCTGAGAAAACTGCACCCGTGAACTTAATGACCGCCTCCGGAAACGAACCCACAGCCTTGGGAGCACGATGCAGACGGCTTGATCACATGGCCGCGGACCCGTGTCGGATTCTGTCTTTATGTATATCTATGTTTTTGTGTTTGTTTTTAAGGGTATGCTTCACTTGTTTATGCATGTCTGTCTTGAAGCTGGAACTAATTTTCCCATTAACCGAAACGTTTGGCGAGTGTTTTAGTCTCATGTCTGAAACAGAGTTGCGCCCACCGTATCGATTTTGTTTGTGCGCCCTAGACGAGAATAACTAACTAATCTGTATAAAACTGCCCCAGAGTTCAGTACTGCATCTCTACTAGCCTCACGGCTCGTCAAGGCATAATGATAATACCCCTGCCGTAAAAGACAACGGAGTCGAGAAAATGAATTGATCACCTCACATCATAAAGCATTACATGTTTATGACATTGCATTTATATAATAGTAGTTAGTTTATTTCAAGTATACACTTCTTCTTCTTCTTCTTCTTCTTCTTCTTCTTCTTCTTCTTCTTCTTCTTCTTCTTCTTCTTCTTCTTCTTCTTCTTCTTCTTCTTCTTCTTCTTCTTCTTTCTTCTTTTTCTTCTTCTTCTTCTTCTTCTTCTTCTTCTTCTTCTTCTTCTTCTTCTTCTTCTTCTTCTTCTTCTTCTTCTTCTTCTTCTTCTTCTTCTTCTTCTTTCTTTCTTTCTTTCTTTCTTTCTTTCTTTCTTTCTTTCTTTCTTTCTTTCTTTCTTTCTTTCTTTCTTTCTTTCTTTCTTTCTTTCTTTCTTTCTTTCTTTCTTTCGATTACTTTGAATAAATCAATTTCTGCAATTGTATGTCCTATATGAGTTACAGGATCTTCTGGAGAGCCTCCATGCGTCCATAAAGGATCTAGGGTCGTTTCATCCGGCCACAGAACAGATGTTTCTGAGTTATATTTGCAAGTGTTGTAGTCTTTGCTCAGCAGTTTGAATTGCTTGCCCACATGTGCACATTGATGTATAACCTATCTGTTGCTTCGTTTATATGTGACAGCAGATGTCTTTAGACTTAGACCAGGACAAATAGTCTAGGTGTAGCTGTAAGTGCGTGCCGTCAGAGTGCTAGTTCACTTACCGTTAGTTATAGTCAGTGTATGAGCGCGCAGCGGGAAAGTGGATGCGCAGCAGTGGCATAGTCTATTTGGACATGTTGCCTGTTGTTAGTTAGTTAGTCGACAGATCATCCTCATTGCACATCGAACCATTCAGTCCATAAGTGCTCGGATCCCCTCCTCAGCAAATCCCGCAGCTCACGACACCAGTTCTGTGTTGGTTCATTACTCTACTTTGGCTTCCTGCGTAGTGTTCTTGTTTGGCCACACTTCTTTTAACTTGTTGTTCTCGCAGCCTGACCATGGTTGTAGATTCCCAGTCATCGCTTGGTTCTCGTAAACGACTTCTCGTAGAGCGTTCAGATTGTCTGCCTGGTCCATGGCTCGTCCGCCTTCCACAGTTGCCCTACCTGCAAGCCTGTCAGCCTGCTAATTCCCTTGTATATCCGCATGCCCTGGCACGAAGATGAAACTAATCTTTGCCAGCCGAGACCGCTCCAGAGACAGCAGCCACTCTCTTCAGACCCACCCGATCCACCCGATTGTCACGAAAATTCTTGGAGATGTCGATCGATGACAGAATGTCGCGCCATACGTCTACAAGCAGCCGTCATTCTTTGATGTGTCGTCGATCGAGGAAGGACTGTCGCGCCATTGATCTACAGGCGGGCGCCATCCTTTGAAGTTGGAGATAGACTGTCCCGATGGAAGTCGGCAAGACCTTTTGTTGTGGGGAAAAGAATTCTCTAGATTACAGCCGACAAGACTTTTTGAAGTACCGGGACAATTCCCCAGATGAAAGCGAATTAGACGACCAGTTGTTTATATCCAGTCGGAAACGGTGAGAGAAAAAATAGCTTCTAGATGTCTACTGTCTAGACAGACTTGTGACGTTATTCAGACACAGTATTAAAATAGTCGGGATAAACAACTTTGGGGAGAGTCGACCAAATGTTGTGAAGCAAGACGGACGTGTGTGATATTCCTAGTTTGATTCTGGAGAGAGACTACAGTGTCTATTGTTGATTTATATCGGCGGACATTTTACCTTTCTGTGATTTTGTAGTCTCAATTTCAAACCGGAATAACTATATGGTATTTAATTTAATCAATCAATCAATCATGTGCCATGCCGGAAAGCGTGGGCGGTCATGATTCGCCATTTCACTCGATCACCAGAGTCGTGGATCAGCTCAGTGTTCCTGTCTCGTCCATGCCATGTGGCCAAGCCATCCAGGTATTTTCCTCTCGGTCTTCCTCTTGGTCTGTTCCCCTCGATCTTGCCAGCTGTCACCAAGTTCTCCAGTCCATTTCTTCTCATAACATGTCCAAAAAATTTTGACTGTCTACGTCTAATTTCTCTAATCAATCTACGATTTTCATTTGTCTCTTGTAGTACTTGGTCATTGGTTTTTCTATCTATCCATGGTATTCTTTGCATTTTCCTCAGAAACCACATTTCTGCAGCCATTAGATGTTTTTCAGCTTGACTGCACATTGTCCAAGTTTCACATCCATACAAAAGAACAGGCTCTATGTATCCCCTCAACACTCTTTTTCTCGTTTCAATTGACATCAATTTATTGGTCAGAATGTTTTTCATCTTGCTAAAGGCTACTTTCGCAATGGCGATTCTTGTTCTAATCTCTTCAAGGCATCTGCCATCAGATTTAATTTAAATAGACCTAAATTAGATTATTCTTAGGAATCGAGTGTAGTAATGTGCGTTATGAGAATGTATTATAATAGCGTCGGCAACAGTAGGCTGTCGCGTTGCTGAAACTAGCTTGTGTGAGATATCAATTATCTCAGTGAGTTAAGAACATTGTAGTGGGATGATGTTTAGGGAGATTGAGGATGGTTGGGGGGGATAAAGGAAATGTAAAGTGGTAGGATCTTCCAGTAGGGTGTCTACTGGGTTTATGCACTTTTCCTTTAGTCTTTCCTTGTCTTACCATGACTCAGACCAATGTGGTGAGCTCCTCTGCATTATGACAGAGTTTAGTTCTCTGTTATATATCTGAGTGCGGCCGTTGGCCTACACTCACCTAATAAAGGTCGGAATCGGGTTGCTCTCACCAGGTGTGTTCTCTCTTCAACAGGTTCCACTGAATTTACCAAGAAGTAGCAGAAAAGTATGGCTCTATTATTGAAGGAAGTTTTTTCACTCAGCAGCTTTTTCACTGGGCCCATAACCCAGAGGGTCTGTAAGAACCTGGCCTCTGCTGAGCAGGAACTGATGATCATTTCAAAGTGATTCCTCGGTGGTGGTTCTTATTATAGGAGAGTACATATACTTACAATACCACCAGTAACAGGAACAATAGTAGTATATAGAAAACTGGAAAATTAACATTTGTGTTTTCTAAATGGGGAATTCTTGTGAAATATTACCAATTAACATTGAGTTTCTAATGGGTGAATTCCTATGACTTTAACTACTAACATTTAGTTTCAAAGTGACAGTAAACATTATTGTACGGTACAAGTGTTATCAGATCACAGAACTTGTAGTGACCTATTAGTTACATTGTGTGTGTCAGATTCATGGTCAGTATTGGACGATATCCACTATTGGTGACCAGGTATCCGGACTATCCAAGAGCTATTGGAGGAAGTCGACATTTGGCAGGAGAGACGCATCATTTGGTGGGGTCTTCTTGTACTTGATCTATGGTGCTGTTGTGTGGCCGGTCCTGTGATGAAGCAGACTTTGCTCCTGAGCTATTCGGTCTGATTCTACATACACACTAGATTATACGACAGACATTCTACACATACACGTTGCACATACCTGACACTTTTCTTTATTAAATTATTTTGTTGTTTTGTTAGAAGCCAATGTTGTGTAGTATGTTTTGGAATGGAATGAGAGGGGGCATGGTCCAGTGGTAAGAGAGAGAAAGAGAAAGAGAGAGAGAGAGAGAGAGAGAGAGAGAGAGAGAGAGAGAGAGAGAGAGATTGATCCAGGGACTGACGGGGTGTTGTGGACAGAAAGCTAGGAGATCCTCAAGATAATGATATGGGGTTAAAAGAACGTGGGTGTTGATTCCCCTCACCCCAGGGACGACACTTATTACGACACTATCCTCCTGAGCATACTCATTTAGTCACTAAGGACACATGTCCGATTGAATGTCTGTGTCTGGAGCCATGTTATTGCTTTACTTACTGCCATGACTTCCATAGTCAGGCTGCTTGTGTTCAAAGCAAAAGCGCCAGACTCTTCCTTCACAATTTTCCCTCTGGCCTGAGCCGTAAAAGCCCACGAGCTTCTCACTCCTCGAACGACCGACCCATCCGCGTAAATGACAACATCATCCTCTAAAGAATTCTCGAAGATCAGAGCCTTTACTTCTTCCTCCACAGCAGCTGGATTTTCTTGTCTGCATTTCCTGTCTAGTTTGATGCACACCGAAAAGGATGTGCAGAACTCTGTTGGCACTTGTACCCACTCCTCGCCAGGTTCTAAGTCCTCAAGTGAAGACTTGCCATTTAAATCTAAATATTGACGCTAATTTACCCTCTGCTTCGATTGTTTGTTTTCACGGTAGTAAGGTAATTCTGTGTTCACCTGTATGGTCTTCGCACCATTCATGGTAACAGATTTGCTCAGTTTGTCCTTTTTTGCGGGTATTGTATTGATCTGTAGATTTGCGTTTCCTATTGTTGTTGTTTCCCCCTGAATACTTATCGTTGAGCTTGACTCTAGTCCGATTTTCTGAAGACACATGAAGGGTGTAGCATAGGTGGGAGTGCAAGCGAAATTGAAATACCACTACTGTTATCGTTTCTTTACTTATTCAGTCTCGGTAGAGATTTGTCCGCAGCAGACGAACAATATCTCCGGCGGGCCTATTCTCGCCGGTCGCGAGATCCGCACAGTGGAAGGATGGGAGATTTGCTCGCAGTAGACGAGCAGTATCTCCTGCGGTATCTCCGGCGGGCCTATTCCCGCTGGTCGCGGGGTCCGCTAAGGTCAGGCGGAGAGTCTGATGATAGTGCACGCTTTACACAGGTCCGGACATTTGTGATTGATAGATGTGCGCATCCTTATGGTCCGGGTGCGTACGAGGCCCTCACCTGTGGGAATTGGCTGAACGCCTCTAAGCCGGGTCCCTTGGGGTCCAGGGTCTGGCCATCACTCGCCACCTGCTTGTGGTGGCGAGGTCTCGGAGGTTTGACGCTGTGCCGCCAGCGTCTGCAGCCTACCTTGTGCCAGACGTATTGGTTACCCATTCCTTTGGAAAACAAGATTAGGCCGAGAGAGGGAACATGTCGTTTGGGCACCACATGTTTCTCTGAAGCTCTGCCCAGGCATTGTGTTTGAATATTGGCCACATTCCAACTCACATACTTTGGTCTGTCAAGACTGCAAGGTGCCACTCACTCACTTATTACTTCAGACAGACGGCAGGTTAGTGTACTAATGCCATCATTTCCCGCCGAATCCATATTTTATGCGGTGTTTTTGTTTATCTAATTATCTAATCAATATCCCAGAACGGTAATGTCTGCAATCTAGTTACGTCACACTGGTGTGGCGGGAAGGTTCACAAACAATCAGTGGTTTAGAGACAAGTAAAACAAACATAAAAAAAGTACATGCTCACACAAACACGCGCGCGCGAGAGAGAGAGAGAGAGAGAGAGAGAGAGAGGGGGGGGGGGGGGGTGGGGGGCTTCAAATGAAAACCATAATTTTTTGTTTTGTTCTGGGTGAATATATTCTGAAAAAGTAAAGAACAAATATATCAATGTTTGATGTAGTCACCACTGCGTTCAATGCAAGTCCTCCAGCGCAGATAAAGTGCTTGGGTTCCTGTAGAAAAAGATTCTCTTGGTTGCATGTGTAACTATTCTTGTGAAACTACTCGGTGAGCCTGACCCGGTCGTGAACAGTCTGTCACAGAAGTCACGCCACTTTGAAACTTCCTACTCCACTTATAACAAGCTGGATTGACAGGCATGCATCGCCATACTGGACCTTCATTCTCCTATGGATTTCTATAGGTTTTCCCCCTTCACTGATCCTTGACACAGGAAGGTATAAGAGAAACAAGATGAAATGAGACTGATAAAAATCGGATAGCAGAACGCTGCTCCTCTTTGGTCCATGTGAAAAGTGGGAGGGCCACCTTTAAACTATCCGTATGACGTCACCGTGTTCGTCCGCACCGTGATGTACGTGCTAAACACTCTTGACATCTTTACCAATATTGGCAGGTTACAAGACAATGACGCCCTCGTGTGTGTGTGTGTGTGTGTGTATATATATATATATATATATATATATATATATATATATATATATATATATATATAGAGAGAGAGAGAGAGAGAGAGAGCTACGTGTTTTACTTCTTTATCTGGCTCTCCCTGTCTCTCTCTGTCTTGTCTCTCTCTCCATTGCAGGACATGGCAGAACGTCTGGTTCAGAAAGCAATGGCAAACTGCTTAACGTAAAATTGCCTAGTAAAATCAACCTGAGGTTGGGGTTAATCGCAACGTCCTGCAAAGGGTATGCAACATCATCCTCATCATCATGATGATTGGAAATGATCTCCGCAATACGTATTGGCGATAATGGAACTGATGAATGGAATAGTTTCTGTCTGGAGCCTTGGTTTGTACGTTCTGCCGGGCTGTATCCTGATCATATCTCGATATTGTCTGTGCTTATACATATATCACACCCTCTAGCTCTGTTTGGAAATTACATCAACTCTTTGTGTACAATGTGCCACTTGAAGCATCTACAAGTCTCTCAAATTTGCCAAACTCCATTTCCAGTGGTTTCAGTAGTTCAGATTAATTATAATGTGTGGCCCGTATTCCAATCCAGTATTTTCACAAGTCATATCTGGTAGTGTGTGTGCTTCCGTGTGTTGAAATTGCCATTTATAAATCGGTCTGAAGTAATGAACTTCAGTTAACTATGACTAATTATGCCATGCAATTTACTCACTAAAATTGAGTGTTAAAAATTGGAGTTTTCAGACAGTAGACTAAGAGTTAAAGCCTATAGTGTGTTTTTGTTTTGTTGCCTCAATATAAAATTCAATATCTCAGTAACCAACTGAGGGAAAATGATGAGATTTAGTATATAACCTTATCATTATGTCCACCGAACAAAAAAATTTTTGTTCTGGAGATTTTACAGCAGATTTCAAAGTTTGTTTATATGCGGTATATAAATTACGACTTAGAGATTACGTCCACCATTTTAACAGTATTAAAGCTTCACCAAGACACGTCCCCGCATTTTTTAAAATTTTCACGTGATTTCCGTTTTGAAACAAACAGCGCGAAGTTAAATCGGATTATTCAGAGGTGTCTCCAAATGGGGGTTCTTTCATGAAACGTGAATTATATAAATAAACTAGCTGACAAGGCCCGGCTTCTGGCGGGGATCTATCTATCTATCCATCCATCCATCCATCCATCCATCCATCCATCCATCCATCCATCCATCCATCCAGCTAGCTAGCTAGCTAGCTACCTATATATCTCCTGCCTGCCTGCCCGACCGACCGACCGACCGACCCTCCGACAGACCGACCGACCGACCCACCCACCTACCTTTCTGCTTACCTACCTACCTACCTTTCTGCCTACCTACCTACCTTTCTGTCTGTCTGTCTGTTTGTTTGTCTGTCTGTCTGTCTGTCTGTCTGTCTGTCTGTCTGTCCGCGCTATTAAATATTGATAAAAGTTACTGGAAAAAATGTGAGGGACATGTGTTGAAAGAGGAAAAGGACTATTGGAGAAAGGATGGATTGAATTTTATGCAACCGAGAGCAATCATCAACCTACTGGAATCGTCCGACACAGATTAAGATCTGAGCAGATCGCAGACCTTAATCTACGTACACACTTACTGGGATATTTTGCTCCAACTATTCATAGGAATTGCAGGCCCTAAACATTACAGCATCAGCATCAGCTGAAGAAACAAGAAGGAAATGAAAAATAAGGTAAGAAATATAGTCCTTCTACTTTCCTGTTAATTTACAAATTATTTACCCCGTGCCTCTGTAAATTCTGTCTTTACTAATATTACACATTGCACCCCTCTCGGGATTCTCCGTGATGAAGTGGTCAAGCCGTCTGACTCGGGCTCCGAAGGTTGTATATTCGATTCCGGGCCGCGTCCTTCATTTCACGAGTGAATTTTTTCGGAGACTCCCGAGGGTCGTCGCTGGAGCTACGGAGTTCGTGCTTTGTGCGACGCTTTCGGAAAGAAACTGAGCCATATGGATAAAAACCCGGTGCAATGCAGCCGACCCTGTCGAATTTAAGCTACTTCTTTCATTGCACCAACTCCCATACGAATCCGGATACGCCTTTGTGTGTCATCTGAATTTTCAGGTCTCCAATTACTGTAAACTTAACTTTGTTAGCGAGATATCACTAGTTGTTCAGCAAAACATCAAAGGAATGTCGCCGCTTTTGATGATTTAAGTTGTTTTTGGACCTATCAAAGACATATTCCTTGGGTGGGGGTAAATATAAGACGGCTGGAAAAATTTCATAACGATGCAACAGACAGTTTTCAAAATAATTGATCGTGAATGAAGGCATTCAAATTGGAACATACTATACCGCGGATGTAGTTTTGGGCACGCATTTTCGGCCATCAAATGGCACAGGAGTAGTATCGTCTTCACTTTATCAGATACAAATCTTGTAGCTATTTTGTGAGGCTGTCACAATCCCACAGTCACCAACATATTCAGCCTTGTGATTACCGGAACCGATACGAGTGAATGACTATGGAATGGTCAACGTTAATAATGTTAGTGAACTGATACTGAATGAGAACAATGATGCTAATGATTTTGTGTGTACTTGTGATGACGCTGAGGAAGATGATGATGATATCGCCTCTTTAGTCGTGAGAGGTAGATTTTAAAAACCCATTTCATCTCTGTGACAAACAATATACTACCTATTTTGAGGCAGTAATCTGTAGTGTGTATTGCTAATAGTACGGTGTGGTGAAAGGAGTATGTGTCACATATAGCTAAACGTTGGTAATGTAGCACAATGTGTTGAACTGATCCTCCTGCTGATAGCACTGCCTATAGTTGGGGTTCACGCAACGCAACGCTGTGTCTATTCTTTTTAGTTGTTTATCGACCGAGGCGTGGTCTCTTCACAGCTGGAAGATTAGTCTTCGGTTTACTCTTGTTTATTCTTTATTACTTTAATGTTGGTTGTTTTCGTTTGAAAAATCTAAACCAGGAAGATACAAAATAAAAGTAGATACACGTTAACGTCCGTAAAGAGATTGCATAGTTATTCTTTTATTGTATTATTTGGTTTGAAAGATATCTTACCCCCTCATACCTTACCAGCGATTCATTCATTCATTCATTCATTCATTCATTCATTCATTCATTCAATCAGTAGCATGTCCTTTGCAGAACCTCGCTCCCATAACAAACATCCGGAAAACTTCTCGATCACAAGCAAGATGTCCCGCGTCCGATACACCCATCTGGAGATCATCGGCCACATTCTGCACCCATCTTCTCTTTGGCCGTCCTCTTCCTCTTTTCCCAGGCATATACCCCTCCATTATCGTTCTCTCCAAACTTTCATGACGTTTCAAGTGACCAAAATAAATCAATTTTTTATGTTTTATCGTCTTTAATAGCCAGCCTTCTTCAATATTCAGCTCTTGAAGTATGGATGAATTTATTCTTTTCTTTACCCAAGATATTCTTAGAACTCGTCTATAACATTTATATTCAAAAGCATTTATGCGCTGTTCAGCTTGTTCAGTATGTGTCCAGGTCTTACAGGCGTATGTTGCAATGGGAAAGATGCATGCTCTTAAAAATTTAATTTTTGTAGTTCTATCTGTCCCACTCCAAAAAATTATTAAGTTGTTTTAGTCTTTGAAGAGCAATTGATAGTCGTCGTTTAATTTCTTTCGTTGTGTCACCATTGTTGGTAATCAAAGAGCCAAGATATTCAAAATTTTCCACCACCTTCAATCTTTCCTCATTAACATATATTTCTTTCTCCATAGTAGTTTTATCTGCATGCATTATCTTTGTTTTTGCTATGTTAAGATATACGTTGTGAATTTCACTATTTCTTTGGGTTGAGGTTACTAATTTTTTTATTCCAGTCTGTAATGTGGATAATAATACTGTATCATCAGCATATGGAATCTCTGCTATTTCATGACTACCGAATATTTAGGGTATCATATTGCTCCCAGACTATATCATCTCCGACATTTCACATTATATTTTCGACGTACAGGTTAAACAAATAGGGTGACAGCACACAGCCTTGACGGACTCCATGCTTGGTGTCAAGCCAATCTGATGTCTTGCCATCTATTCTAACCGCTCTTATTGGTCTAGGTCAGGGGTGGGCAAACGTTTCGTGCGGAGGGCCGCATTGACAAATGTAAAGCTATTGGTGGGCCGCATAGACATATATATATATATATATATATATATATATATATATATATATATATATATATATATATATATATCCATTTTGTTTACAGCAACCTATCACAATAAGTAATTATTAATTATTTATAGGTTATTAAGCAGTATAAATAACTAATTATTGCAATTTTATTTTACTTTTACACTTAAACATTATATTTGACAATATGGACAAAAACTTTTACTAATTTGTTAACACGATTTTACAACTTGTTATTACAACAAATATTCTTTATTATCTATCAATGGCTTTAATTTAGACACACAGCGACTACATTGTCACTACAGTTATTGATTTCTAATGAGATGTATGTAACTGCTTGCAAATTTTTGACAATATTCTTGAAATCTGGAGCAAGTTTACTTGTTGAAATTCGCATGATAGTTTGCAAGTCCGACAATAAAGACCTATTCTTAGATTTGTTGATCTTTGAGCAAGAGAATGCTTGTTCGCAAATGTACGTTGATCCAAATAATGATAAAAGTTTAGCTGCAAAGTTTTTCAAGTTGGGAAATGATTCTTGTGATAAAGATCCATAGAAATCCAGCAAACCATCTGTCTTGAATTTCTCTTTCAGATCATGATCTGCTTGTAAGTAAGTCAAGCAGCTCCAACTGTATGTCCTATGTGGCTGTATCAGCTTCTGCACTAAAAGGTGAACTGAGAATATTGAACTATGGCTCTAATTTCTTGAAATCTTAGAATCTCCATCCAAATTCTAATCTCTCCATCTAATTGGGCTTTGTATTTTTCAGTCATTTCACCAGAAATGGTTTCTTGTTTCAGCAAAGGGAAGTGACAAAATCTTTTTTCACTTGCTTGTCTGGAGAACAGTGAGAGTTTTGCCTGAAATGATTTTACATATACATACAATTCATGTGCAAACACACCATTGCCCTGAAGTTTGAAATTCAGTTCATTTAACTTTTCCATAATTTCAATGGCAAACATAAAGTCTAACTGCCACTCTTTATTGGCATTGTTAGTATTAAAGTCACATGCAATGGCCTCTCTAGGAACATCACTATTTCTTCTCTGAGTTCCCACACTCGCCTCAACACCTTGCCGAGATTCAGCCATCGAACATTGATGTGGTTCAGGACATCAGAATGTTCAGTTACCAAATCGTCAAGTAATGACTTGAACTGTCTATGATTAAGTCCTCTTGATCTGATGAGAATGATGACACTGACAACTGGGGCAATAACATGCTTGATATTCAAAACAGTTTTACACAGACTTTTTTGATGAATCACACAGTGAAATGGTAATAATGTGTGATCTGGATATTCTGCTTTAATCTTATCACTTACCAACTTTACCAGACCTACATTTTTTCCAGTCAAAGCACGAGCTCCGTCAGTTGTAACACTTGCCATCTTGTTCCAAACCAACCCAGTTCTTTCAATACAGTTAGTAACAGCATTGAATATATCATGGCCTGTGTTTGTGTCTCTGAGTGACTCAACATTCAGTAACTCTTCATTGAGTTTGAAAGAAGTGTTTATTCCACGTATAAATGTCAATAATTGGGCAGTATCATGTACATCGGTACTCTCATCCAATGCAAGAGAGTACTACAAAAATTGTTTACTTGTATCTTGAAGTTTATGCATCAAATTGTCACTGATCTTGTCAACACGTCTGACCACAGGTCTCCTTGACAAAGTAATGTTGTCAAATCTGTTTTTTGTTTGTTTTGGACACATAATGTTTGCTGCATCTAGCAAACATTCCTTGATGAACTCGCCATCAGAAAATGGCTTGTTCTGTTTTACAATTCTGTGTGACAGCACACGACTAGCTTCAGTTGCAGCATCTTGAATTGAAGACTGTTTAGTGAAAACAGTTTGCTGTTTATCCAAATTTTTCACCAACTCAAGGCATTTCCTTTCCTTCTCTTCGGTCGTTAAATTGTATCCGAAATCGGAATGTTTAGTTTGAAAATGTCTTTTTAAATTGTACTCCTTGAAGACAGACACTGTCTCACGACACAACAAGCAAACTGATTTGCTACCAACTTTTATAAAACAGTACTTAGTTGTCCATTCATCATTAAAAACACGGCATTCATCTTCAATCTTACGTTTGTTATTGACACTCATCATAACGGTACATAAAATTATGTAAAATTCAACAAAATAACTTAAAAACGAATTAAAAATTTTTATTTCTAAATGCCCTCGCGGGCCGCATAATATCACTTGGCGGGCCGCTTGCGGCCCGCGGGTCGTAGTTTGCCCACCCCTGGTCTAGATAGAGCATTTGTATGTGTTGTACTATATGTGATGGAAAGCCCATATTGCTCATGATTTCCCAAAGTTTGTGACGTTGTACACAGTCAAATGCCTTTGAATAATCCACAAAACATGAGAATAGGTTGACATTAAATTCTCTGCACTTCTCTATTATTAGACGCATGTTGAGTATGTGATCTCTTGTTCCTCTTCCTTGTCTAAATTCATCTTGAACCACGTTAATCTTCCATTTTCTTAGGAAGTCTTCCCATTATAATTTTTAGTAGAAATTTACTTGCATGACTGATCAGGGCAACAGTTCTATAGTTGGTGCTTAATTTCAGGTTGCCCATTCTTGGTATTGGCTACCAGCGATTCTCCAAAATATTTAGTTTATCTGCCTACGCGATTCTCAAAATGTACATTCATACAGACAACGGCGCCATTTATAGATGACGTTTGGTATTCTTAAGCAGCCAGCTTTTTGTTGTCTAAAGCCTTCTCTGATATCTACTGGTGTGCCCTTTGTGTGTAATGAGGTGCCCCAGATTGACGTGTGTGTTGCAACGTTACACTCGCCCCTAGAGAAGACGGCCGCCAACGTCGTGTGACATGTCTCCGACTTCCACAAGTATCGATTTTCTGTTACGGCCGGAGAATGTCCTGCCACTAAGTCACAGCATAGGCAAACAGTTAGGGTCTGTCCTAGCTATCCTTTCTGTGTCCTTGTCTGTGCGTCCAGGACAAGTTTAGAGATGTCTGTGTTTAGCTTTCTGGCTCTGCATCTTTATTTGATATTGTGCACCCCGTTATCAGGTTCTTATCGGCCATTTGTAGCTTGCCGCTAAGTATTGTCTTCTACTTGCACCAGAGTGTGTCAGCTTTGATATTTTTTGTCTTGTCTGCCGTGGCTTATTCTTTCTTATTTGATGTTTAACACCTTGTATTGGATCCAACTGTATAAGTTTTGTCATTCATTCGTGTGTTTACACGATAGAAAATGGAGAGATCCATAATTGTAGCATCTGCAGCTGCTGCAGAGAAACGATATTTGCACGGTTTAGGCATTATTAAGATATATATGTACTATAGTGTTTAGTGAGAAGATACTGAGTATAGCTTCATTATGAAGACATAGATTATATGGTTCAGTATGAAGGTATCTACCATGGTGCTCAGTATAAAGTTATAGTGTTCAGTATGGAGATATCTGTTGTAACTTCAACATGAAGTTATAGATTACAATGTTCAGTATAAAGATTTATATGAAAATATAGATTACAGTGTTCAGTATGAAGATATATATTATAGTGTTCAGTATGAGTTGTTACTTTACACATTCCTGCTAGTTGTTTATCATCATCTGCCATGCCGATAAGTGTAGACGGTCATGTTTCACCATCTCACACGATCACCAGAGTCGTGAATCAGCTTAATGTTCTTGTCTCGACCATATGACGTGGCCAAGCCATCCAGGTATTTACTTCGCTGCCTTCCTCTTGTTCTCTTCCCCTCAATCTTGTCAGTTGTCACCAAGTTCTCCAGTTTATTTCTTCTCATAACGTGACCAGTTGTTACTTTATCTATTATTAGGCCCCATATAGTTATAACTTGTACCCCCGCTATCCTAGTTGTTACTTTAAATATTCATAACCTATATGTTACTTTATCACCGGCTCCGTGGCCGAGGAGTTAGCAGCTTTCTCCGCTAACTCCGAATACTCTCGTCACGTGACGCGACGAGAATTAGCAGTGGTTCGAATCGCAAAAGTGACTTATGAGAGTATGGAGCCGGTCGCTCAGAAAGTCGTGGCGTGCTGATGAGCGTAATCTAGCCTAGGAATCAACATACAGCTGAAAGATGCTGGTGTTGACCGCAATATCCTGAAACAGGATGGAAACGCGGAAAAAAAAAAAAAATATGTTACTTTAACTTTTTATCAAAATAAGAAAACACAAAATTACAAATGTGTGTTTTCACTGTTATTTTCATTAGCCCTGTTTGTATTTTCCCCGAAGAAGGTTATTAGGACAGTAACATCGTAAATGGGTGTTGTGGTATAACTTATTTATTACATATTTCCTTAAAGTTATTTTATTATTAATATTCTTTATTCCCCCAATTCATTTTTTAACCGTGCTTTCTATTCACTTGGTCTGAGATCGTTGTAGAGCATGTGCATGTATCTGTGCTTGTAGTTTCTCCGCGGGATCTATACATAACTGTTTGTTTCTTTGTAAATTGTCATATCGTGCTTTTCAGTCGTGACTTCTCTTACATACTAATATGCCTCTTTGTTGATGTGAAGTTCCAGTGCCGGTCTTGCACATGGTTTCTCGATGGTTTCTGAGCACGGAGACAGGAAGGAGAGCTCTGCAACACAGATCCCCCAGGACATGGTACTTTGGTACCTTGTCGGAAGACACGTCTCACACCGATAGATGCAAACTTTGGTACGGTCTCAGGAGACACGTCTCGCACCGATAGATGCAAACTTTGGTGCCGTGTCGGAGGACACGTCTCACACCGATATATGCAAACTTTGGTACCTTGTCAGGAGACACGTCTCACACTGATAGATGCAAACTTTAGTACCGTGTCGAGAGACACGTCTCACACCGATAGATGCAAACTTTGGTACCGTGTCGGGAGACACGCCTCACACCGATAGATGTAAACTTTGAAGCCGTATCAGGAGACACGTCTCACTCCGATAGATGTAAACTTTGGTACCTTGTCGGGAGACACGCCTCACACCGATAGATGTAAACTTTGAAGCCGTATCAGGAGACACGTCTCACTCCGATAGATGTAAACTTTGGTACCTTGTCGGGAGACACGTCTCACACCGATAGATGCAAACTTTGGTACCTTGTCGGGAGACACGTCTCACACCGATAGATGCAAACTTTGGTACCTTGTCGGGAGACACGTCTCACACCGATAGATGCAAACTTTGGTACCTTGTCGGGAGACACGTCTCACACCGATAGATGCAAACTTTGGTACCTTGTCGGGAGACACGTCTCACACCGATAGATGCAAACTTTGGTACCTTGTCGGGAGACACGTCTCACACCGATAGATGCAAACTTTGGTACCTTGTCGGGAGACACGTCTCACACCGATAGATGCAAACTCTAGTTAGTGCTCAGACGGCTTGAACGTCAGTGCATCGAACTTACGGGTTAAAATTCAGTTTTACAGAACATTCAAGATCAACCGGTCAGTTAGCTAGCCAACTAACTAACCAACCAACAAAAGCGTGGAGTTATTATCGTACAATTTCCTTGAGCAAACAGATTTCAGGTATTGATATGATCTTCCTGTCTATTGTAGTCCTGTGTAGTCCCTGACACCTCCATTGCCCCAGCGTTAGGTTACAGATTGTCAGGCATGGGGACAGTGAACAAGCAATTAGAGAATCCTATAGAGGCTCTAGAAATGCGGATGTGCAGAAGAATTGGCTGCATTCAACGGAGACAAGGGCAAGTAAATATACATGTCCTAGAGAAGGCAGGAATGTAAATACAGCTAATGGAAGAATTAACAAAGAGACAAAAACTTAGTTTGCCCGCATTAAAAGATGTGGCACTCATTGAAAAAAGAAAAAAAAAAAGCGTATTTGAGGGCGCGAGAAATATGTAAGTAGAGGTACAAGTGGGAATATAACACAAGGCTAGGGACGAACAGCAATATATACAATAAAGTGTTTGAGATCCATTGCAGTCAGCCATCATTCTAGAAACGGCACTTTGTTGATTGAGTGAGTGCCCGTTGGAACCACTGTGTTCACTACTATCGCATTCTGTGAGCCTAGTTTCTTTGGCAGGATTGGTATTTAAAAAAAAAAGTATTTCAGTTATGGTTACAGCCTGCTGACATGGAGAACAGTGGCGACGATTCAGAGAGGATGAACGTAATTGTCTAGTTATGGATACTGCGTGCGAATTTGGAAAATGTTGACGATAGTCCTGAGACGATGAAATGGATACACCGTGCAAACTCGGAGAACAAGACGATGAACGTAACTTTCTAGTTATGTTATAGATACAGCGTACCTACTTGGGAACATTAACTATGATTGTTTTTTTAACCATAAACGTAACTTTATGGATACAGCCTATTCACACTTAAAGAACATTGACGATGATTGTGAAACTATAAAATAACTTTCTATATATAGATACAGCGTACTGACTTAGAGAACATTGACGATGATTGTGAAACCATAAAATAACTTTCTATATATAGATACAGCGTACTGACTTAGAGAACATTGACGATGAACGTAACTTTCTAGCTAATGATACAACGTACCGACGTGGAGAAAATTGACGATCAATCTAAGACAATGAACGCAACTAGGTTAATAACCCGAACGTTAATAAGCCAGGATCAATCGAACCGTTATGCGGGAATTTAATCCGTTGCCATTGAACCGCTTCTCAGGATATGACTTGTTTAGAAAGAAAAAAAAAAGTAGCAGTAACGTTGTGAGAAATCCGGTCAGCGGTATTGATTCCCGGAGAATTCGACCAGCAAGCGATACTGTGCTTGGGCATATCGATACCGTATATTGTGGTATTGCCACTACCTGCTGCGGCCTGTAGAGCTTTTCTATTCTTAAATGACGTAATCAGAGATGCCGCGATGGCACAGTGGTTAGTTCACTTGTCTGCCTAGATAAATGTCCAGGTTAAATCCCCAGCAGAGGCAGGATTGTTATTTACGACCACTACGGCTCTGGGGGTCGATCCAGACTCACATAGAATGGGTACTTGATGATTGAAGAATTTTGTGGACATTATCTGCAAATGGAAAGCGACGAGGAAGGGAACTAGCGACCCCACATCATTAAGTCGTTGTCTAGTGGCGAAGTGATCAAGGTGTCTGTTTCGTGATCTGAAGGTCGTGAGTTCTTTTATCGGAATCCATCATTTGGTTCGCGAGTGTAACCCCCACCCCCGAGAAATAGACGGGGCCATATTGGATAAATGGTCGAGACAAGAACAATGAGCTGATCCACGACTCAGGTGATGAAGTTGGATGGCGATACATGACCGCCCACGCTTACCAGCATGGCACATGATGATGGTGATGATATAGGATACAAACTGGTGCAATGAAGTCGATTGTCTTACACTAAAACTCCTTTCAAAAATAAATAAAAATTTTCATGGTGCTCAGATTGTGCTGATAATGTCATGTCTCGGTGGGGTCAGTGTTGGACACCTGGGTTCATCGTCCGCTAAGAGAGGCAAGGACTGGCCACCTATTCCTCCTGTCATTCAGGACTACAACATGTGAGAGTCTTAACTACTCCTAACGCTTCACAGACCCATAGTGGATTTCTGCTTTGGGTATTTAAAAAAAGAATAATCGAGGCTCTAACACCCCACACCCGAACGGCAGTATCTGCTATGGGTCTACTTTTATCTTTAGTCAGGGTAACTTTAATTCATGCCAGAGGCATTCGTGTCTTCCGGGCGTGACTGATTAATTGGTGCATGAAGTACAGCACTTCACACTTGAGTGGCTGGCCTGATCCTGCACTCTGGTGATGGTTTTATATAGCGTGTCACAGCCACCCACGCTTGACATGGCGCGTGATGACACTGATGTTTATTTGCAGATCTATTGATACTGCCTACTGTTGTCTTTGTGTGGGGATACATGCCATGGGAGGATACTCGTAATGCGCGATATGGGTTCCAATTGCACTGAATATGTTGTTATTGTCACTCCTATCATCATGAGTTGTCTACTCTTGACAGCAAGTTAAATAATAATAGATAACTGCTTCGTTCAACCAACGGAATGGGTAGCGTTATGGCTTGTCTGTTTGTGAGGTAGACTTAGGTTCAAACCCCCTTGCGTGTGGTGTTTGTCGTGAATGCATGGCTCCAACGTCGACCAAGCCTAATTCAAGGCGAGGTAAAGAGTTCAGCTTGATATCACATTACACATCTAGTGACGCATGGTCAAGAACACACGTGCTTAGGACCATATCCTCATTGTACCGCTCTGGCATCGAAACAAGGCCTTTTACCTGCTAACCTTTTCAAATTATTAAGTTATATGTATCCTTGGGATATGCCAATGGATATTTCACCCCTATGTAATATTTATAAAGCTTGGCACACTTCCATTCTTAGGCAGGTTACAGGTTTGCTGTAGGATTTTTGGAGTTGACTGTTGTAGGCTGTGTCTGACGTTCACAATTTAGGATGGGATGGTTGTGTGTAGTGAACATATATAAAGCCATCTCGACAAGGATACCGTGAACCAAAATGAACAAAAATACTAACATATTGAAAGATTTAACGGGGGGGGGGGGGGGGTTCATAAAGAGCATTGTGTGAATGACGTGAATCTGAATGAGTTGAGTTGAGAGCTGAGTTGAGTTGAGTTGAGTTAAGAGCCGACATCACAACATTCGGGACATTCCCATATGCGCTTCGTCCGCAGCTTCAACAACCGGCGAAAAGTCTCAGTAATATTGGTACTGGTAACAGTATGACTTTGTGTCCGACTTACCTTTCCTCGGAGTACTGAATGTCGGCCAGATCCACTGGTCGCTCCGTCGCACCATTCTCTGCAGGCGTGGTGATTTATCTTGTCTTCAACACCATTGACATGATCCCAAAGAGGCCTGGCCATATCTTCAGCTATGTGAAAGTCAAGGTAGGAAGATCATTAATGAAAGACACGTTCCATGTCAGAAGCAAGGGTGGAGCAACATGGCGGTGGACATTGGACAATTCCATGCATGGAGCAGGGAATTGGTGTGAAATTGATGATTCTCTCCTTGGCTTCAGACGGGAAAACTACGTGGGATGAATCGAACCTAAAGTAAGCAACAAACTTTAATTACACAATTTAGAAATAGAAAAGTAGTGTCAGCGGGTGTATGTGTCATGACAGCCGAGACAATTTTCTGCAGTTTGTGATGAGAGCGATGTTCTGCAAAGGATTTGCTACAAGATGAGCCCTGCAAGAGTATCACAGCAGGAGAAGCATAAACCGAAGAATTTAGAAATGATAAGTTCCATACGGTTAGTTTGAATGGACATGTATATTATACTGCTGCTGACAATATTTATAAGGGAGATAAGAACGTCCAAGGGGGATCTAGAGATGTGTATTTATACAGAAGCATAGGCCGTAATTCATGGATACAACAACAAAAACATATGCTCATCATGTGCCATATCGATAGGCGTGGGCGATCATGGTTCACCATTTCACACCATCACCAGGTTCTTGGGTCAGGTTTTTACTCTTGTCTCGATTATGCTGTGTGGCCAAGCCACCCACTTTGCCTTCCCCTTACTGTGTTCCACATTAAGTTTGAATATAGAAGTGTCAATGACAGCGGGAAATGTAGAGAGAGAGAGCTGATAAAAGTAATAAAAAGAGAGATGTGAAATATTTCAACCTCATTAAAAGACATGTCACTCACTCGTATCACAATTATACGGTTGGGGCGGGGGGGGGGGGGGGGGAGATATCAGCGGCAGACAACGATGCAAGTGGGAAGGTGGGAACACGACATTAAAGAACACCAGTTTGTCAGAGTGTACAGACGGAGCTAGAGACTGGGCGTTTCGAAGATAAATATGTACCGAAGTACTTTCCTGCTATGAGTCTGTGATGTGATAGCACCATCACATTTTGTAGGCCTATAAGAGCAAGGAGAAATTGGTGGTCTTTCTGTCCCTCACTTTGGCAGGTGTCGAACCCGCCCCCGACCGTGCTCATGACATCCACTGCGAAGTTCGCTATTAACTTTGCTTGCGCTTCCGGCCAAGAGTAATTGTAGCCAACCTTTATGATGTAGCACGGCATTTCATTGATTGATGTGGTAAATGTGACGTTAGAGAAAGCATTGTAATACAAAGTAATCCCATAGGGACCATCAGATGTACTAATATGAGATATTATTGTTTCATTAAGTGTGTGCCATTATACTTCTTCTGTGACATATATGCATTTTGTGCACATTTAATTGCTGAGGGGGAGGGAGAGAGAGAGAGAGAGAGAGAGAGAGAGAGAGAGAGAGAGAGAGAGAGAGAGAGAGAGACAGACAGACAGACAGACAGAGAGATAGAGAGACAGACAGACAGAGAGAGAGAGACAGAGAGAGAGAGAGAGAGAGAGAGAGAGAGAGAGAGAGAGAGAGAGAGAGAGAGAGAGCACGTGTTATTTGTATTCAGGATCTTCGTTACTGAATTCGATTATTGTCTTCAGGTTTTATTTTTAGTCTGATCCATGGTAGAAGACTGGAGAACTTCATTCTATTATTGTTAAGGATCACTCACTTCCATTGCACGAAGACATCTCCATAAGTGCCCCAGTTTTATCCCATAGATGACCCAAAGGGATTCTCATTACAGTGCACTCAGTCCGTAGCACCGGCAAGGATCAAATGGTTGTACACATACTATAACATTCTTTTTGTGCGTAGCGCTTTACATTTAGTATGCGAAGCGGCCTTTTGACCTCCTTAGTTTCAGTCTCAAGTACAGAGCAATGTTTATTGTACTCAATGCATGCACCCTCCTAGTGTTTCTGCCTTGTTCGAAAAGGCTTGCCGTCTGATCTCAGGATATGTGAATAGTATAAATGTGTGTGTGTATTGTGTTAGGTAAACATTTTGCAAAGTCGAGACCGAGAAACGAACTCGGTCCTAGCGAGCTAGATGTGGTAACCTAAGTATGTCCCGAAACACTTAGGCGCGTTGAACTTGATTTGATCCTTTACAAACCAAGCAATCGACCAAGATCGTGAAACTGATTGTGTTCAATTCTTACTTCAATACGCGAGATAGTATGGGAATCAGAAATATGGTCAGCGACAAAAGCAATTACTTGCAAACATTCTTTATTAGGCACCTGCATATAATGCAAGGAGAGAATCACCAATAACCGTTTCGCAAATATGCCGTTATCACACCTCATCTGGTTAATTTTATTTGACTTCTTGTGGGTGGCTTCAGACGGGAAAACTACGTGGGATTGAATCGAACCTAAAGTAAGCAACAAACTTTAATTACACAATTTAGAAATAGAAAGGTAGTGCTAGAGGGCGTATGTGTCATGACAGACTTTTCCATGAAAGATCGAAATAGAAGATAAAAAGCAATCGGCGGAGGTGTATGAATCATTAAAACTTTGTAATTGATAGGGAAGACTGAAATAGAAAGTAAGAATAGGTCTCGGCTACAGTAGTGTCAACTCCAATGAATCTTATTATGTGGAATTGTTTGAGTACACAGTCTGCAGAGGTGTCGATATGTCTTCAGCTAGTTAATGAAGAGAATGATTAACATACAGATCAATATCCATTAGGGAAGGGGGAGAGACGGCGTGGGACTGAGCATTTGTGGAATTTCTCCAAACGCAGCGACTTCGACTGTGACAAGATAACAGAATAAAAGGCAGGAATAGACATCAGAAAAGATAGCAAGCAAGTAATTACCTCAAATGAGAACTTCTATACCTACAAACTTCATCTGCTCTTTAATAAAGTAATACGCTTCATCTGTGGGTGCGTTAGCCACGATAGCAGTAAGTGTGTTGTCACTAGCCATGTTTACCATCCACCTCACCAACCATCATGTGTCATGTCGATAGGCGTGTGGCCAAGCCATCTATCCGGGTATTTATCTCACTGTCTTCCCCTTGATTTTTACCATCATGGTTGCCACTTTTACTAAGTTTCCGAGTTTATTTCACCTCATAACGTTCCAGAAATATTGCATGTCCACTTCTAATGCCTCTAATCAGTTTACGGTTTGCGTTTGTTTCTTGAGGGACTGACTCGTTTGTTTTTGTCTGTTCACGGTATTCTTTGCATTTTCATCAATAACCACATTTCTACTGCAATTAGATGTTTCTTAACTGGTCTTGTTGACCTCAACACATGGCTGTGAAATTGGATACATTTAAACTGAGCTCCATGTTCAGTACAACTCAAGTCATATGCTTAGCTCTGTCATTCCTAGAATATTTCGCAGCAGATGTGTGTGTGTGTATGTGTGTGTGTGTGTGTGTGTGTGAGAGAGAGAGAGAGAGAGAGAGAGAGAGAGAGAGAGAGAGAGAGAGAGAGAGAGAGAGAGAGAACCGCTACGAATAACCCCGATTACATGACTCTCAAAGGGGCTAACTACAAGGTCTGCTCAAAAAGTACGAACCAGATACGAATCATGTGCAAAGAATCGACGAGTGCGTTGTCATGACGGAGCCGCTAAGTTCCCTTTAGCAACATTTCCTTTTGCTCGTATTCTTCGCATCTGGTTCAGACTTTCATGGCCAAACACAATAAGCTTCTGGTTCGCCAGGCTCCCTACTCTCCCGACATAGTTCCTTGCCATGTCCATTTTTGGCTGTTTCCCAAACTGAAAAGCCGCTGGAAGGAGTCTGATTTGAGTTGCGACAGTTCACAGTGGAAGTGTTCTATGGTGAATCCAGGTTTCTTTATATTCTCTCACCAGTTGTTAAAACCAAGAGAATGCATTATATGATTATTTTTGGTTCGCATATCCTTTACAGGACATCGCTGTCAGCATGACCATCTTTCAGCTGACTGTTGATTTCTTGGCAAGATTACACTCAGTAGTTTGCCATTGCTTTCTGAGCGACCGGTTCACATACCCCTAAGTTACCGACGCGGTGAGAACCGCTACCGATTCTCGCGCACGTAACGTTACTCACGAGAATATACGGAATTACGGAGAAAGACGTTAAACTCTTGCCAGGGAGACCAGCGCATTATATGATAGTTGGGATTAATGTGGAAGAATCGGTTACACATTAAACGTTTATTGGGACTGAAAGAGTGAAGAGAGTTTTCATGGAACTTTCACTCGACATTTGTAACTGTTGGTGATTACCTCAAATCTTTAATAACAAAGTCACACTGGCATAACATTGAGTACAGTCTTACCCACAAAGTTGTTAGAATGAGAAAACAAAAGGCAAGAGGGGCTTTCATGGCACTTAGAAATTTGTGGAAGTCGAAAGAAATTAAAACTAGAACCAAACTAACAATATTTAACGCTAACGTTAAATCATTAACTGCAGTATGGATCAGAAACATGGCGAGCGTCTAAAACAGTCACTAGTCAACTATAAACATGCATTAACTGATACTTGCGCAGAATAGTTTACAATGGTTTGACACAATCACTAAAGCCGTGCGACTCGAGGGAGCTAGACATCTTCAGGTCAATCATGAATTGAGGGAAAGACACTGCCGCTGGATAGGACACAAATCAAGACAGTCTAATAATAGTATATGGAACAAAAGAAAAAAACAGCGGCTGTAGTGTCATAGTGTGGACAAGACAGGTTAAGCACGTGATCGTATAGACCCAAGTCTCCGCGTTGTTTTAAACATACTTTATTGGCCGAATAGTTATACTACAGCATACATGATGGTAGACACCCTGCCCGGTGTTGACATGTCTTCTCGCTGGCCCCAAGTGACGTGTGTGTTCTCCTAGATACACTTCTTCATTCGTGCACACACGTTCACTATGGTTTTCCCCCTAGTCAAGGAATGCACAGCATTCCTTAACTCTTTACTCCTAACCTAATTCCCTCACTGTTACAGTAGCAGGATATATCAATATGAATGGAAAACAATTAGGTATATTTAGTTCCTGCGAAAAGAAGAGACATACGAGACACAGACACAATGTACGCATCTTACAGAGAACGTACAGTGTGCTTGTGTCTAGTATGTCTCTTCTTTTCGCAGGAGCTAAATATACCTAATTGTTTTGCCATTCATATTAATAATAGTATAACTGACAGTCTTTCCACTGGAACCACAAGCCAAACGACCTAGATGGAGACCCAAACACAGCTGCAGAAAGATTTAGAAACGAATGATGTGGGTAAAACATGGAGCCAGCTGCAGGAGGTAGCCAGAGATAGGACGGCTTGGCGTGCGTTTGTGATGGTCATTGCTCCGAGAGAGGTTAAAGAACAGAGGAAGACTTTCCTACTCGGGATCCGCGGTAGCAGAGTGGCTAGCACGCATGCCTACCGGACCGGTCGGGGGTCATGTCTTCAAATCCAAATCGAGGCTGGGCTATTTAAACCCCAACCTGGCCTGCTAGGTCGAGCCAGCCTTAAATGGATACCATGAAGGGATCCTGGGAGGTAAAGGCGGCTGGCGTGATATTGATCATATCAGCCATTGAGTTCCTATTGACCTATAGGAATATGGGGGTAGCACTTTATACTCAATACTCCTCAAGATGTGGATAAGAGTCCTGTACTTACTAAAAATCTTACGCGGAGTCAAGAATATATTCTGGGCAGGATGTAGTATTTGTTCATGGACACCAGATAATTAAAGCACTTTGTCCGGAAGCATTTCCATTCTATGGGTATGAGATGAGGACATCACATTTCGTAGACAAAAAAGGAACAGATGGCCAGTATTCCCTCACTTAGCAGGCGACGAGCCCCTATCCTACGGTACTCATGTTATTATCAGCACAGTTCCCGATGAATTTCGCTAATGCGGCCCCTACCGGCTAGATAGCCTCTGGTTTAATTCATTGCGTGTTCTGTACATGCTTCCATCGTGTCCCTAGTCTTTCTCTGGTTAGAATATTTTCCCCGGGCAGATTTGTCTGGATACTTGAACAATGTCAGGACTAGATGTCACACGCACATCATAGTTCCCACTTTCTTAGGAATCGTTGCTTCTTACATTCTTTTGTTTCTCCGGCCATAATTCCTTGGTTTTTCTATGGTTACAATATTTCTGTGGGGTAGATTTACCTAGATTTTATCTGGATTCTTGACAAATGTAGGAACAATATGCTCAATGCACTTAATTATTCCCGCTTTCTTAGGAATCATTGTTTCTTACATACTTTTGTTCCACCGGACATAGTTCGTTGATCTTTCTCTCGATACAATATTTCTTTCAGGTAGATTTTTTTAAGTTTCTAGAAAGATTTCTGAACCAGATGCCACAAGCACGTCATTGTTCCAGCTTTCTTAGGAATCGTTGTTTGTTACATTCTTTTGTTGCACCGGCGCCGCTTGTCGCAAGCATCTTATTACAAGTGGTCGGAAAATAAAATAAAGCAACATATATAGATTATTTCTTCCGGTTCCGGTGACGTTAATTGACAAGATTGTCTTTTTTCCCTGAGCTTATTATCACGATTGACGTGGTTGTCCAATTAGAAGATGCTGCGGCTGTAAACAGTTTACAATTGGGAACATAACTGAAAGTGGAGTGTGTGAAAACTAAGTGAGGGTGGGATCTTGAAAGATATGGTAAGAACTTTGATAAAACATATGTTCATTTGATTGATTGATTAACTTTAATGGAAGGCATTGGGCGTCACAGTACTCCACTCGCTACAAAATTCTCCAATACAAATGATCTCAGTATATGACCAGAGAATCATACGCTATAAGTATTCTTTTGTGGGTGGGTGTTCTAATTTTAACTCATAGTAAGTGCAAGACGTCGATGTAGTCGGAACGATAAGAGCGTTCGCTCTTAAACTTCCGATGCTCCATAGTGGAATAGGCGGTTCACCCCGTACACCAACATTAAGTTGGACTTGAACGATGACTTCTCGTTCAAAAAGCATCGGCAAACTATTGCACTTAAAACTGCATAGAAAATCAACATGGGGTTCAACACAACGTCTTGCAATGGACATGTAATATTATAAGTAAGATCCCCTTGTCCACTAAGTATACTGTTAAATAGCATATCTCTGAAGCATTTTTGAAGAATTCGAATATCTTGGAAGTATGATCACAGAAGATGGCAGAATAGACAGAGAAATCGACATCAGATGTCAAAAACGCGAGGGCGCTTATATATCAACTATCATCTATACTGAAACATCCAAATGTACCTTTGTCCGCAAAACGGCGGATAATAAATAGCATATTCACACCAATCTTATGATACCCATATCAAACGTGGATATTATCAAAATCACACTTACGGAAAATCAACACCTGCGAGATGAGATGCTTGAGGAGAGCTGCCAACTTAACTATCCGAAACCAAATAAGAAGTGATGGTATCAGACAGACAGTGGGATCAACACCTGGTGTCACATATATTGAAAGACAGAAGATCAAATTATTTGACCATCTCTTTAGAAAACAACACCATCAACTACCAGCACTGACTCTATATCAAAGAGGATCTGCTACGAGAGCAAGAGGTCGGCCTAGAAGAAAAAAAGGATTGACATCAAAAACATTGTACAGTCAACGGAATGACACTATCCAGTGCCACCCATGGGGCGCTGGAGCGCCAATTACCGGTATTCCTCCTCATGACGCAGAACGGCAAAAATAGAAGATGATGATGATGGGCACCGACCTACTTAACATGCTCTGTTCGATGTCCATCTGCCGAGGGATGTTTCATGTGTCAAATGTGAACACGGGTCCTCCGAGTTTGTCGCCCTAGTCCGTGAAGGGTACACATCAGATCCACTGTTCTAGGATCAAAGGAGAGTATATCATCCTTGTACTTATTTTATAAAAAGACAACCGAGACAGTGACACGAACGAAGCAAGAAGAGGACGTTTCAGCCTTCAAGTCATCCCGTCGCCGATAAATAAAGTCATGAGTGAAGCGACCTATAAACAGTGCGTGCTTGTTACAGACAAAGTTCGGAAAAAAGTAGTTCATGAAGTCAGTAATAAGTTCATTACATAGTTACAACAGTAGTTCATGTAGTCAGTTATAAGTTCAGAACAGTTGTTGGTGTAGTCAATAATAAGTAACGTACGGTAGTGTATATATCTCCGTGTTCGACTCACTCTAGTACCTCGCCCCTTCACTGCCACCAAGAGGTGAGATTGGCAGTTTCGCTTCATCGAACTAAGAACATGACATGCCTCATAATCTCCAGTCAGTATCACAGCCTTGGATTCTGAGATCAGATACTTTTCCTTCAAATTTGCATTTTCTCTTTATTGTTTTTATTTTTTTTTCCATCTTTTTATTCTTCTCATCACGTTCTTATGCCTTAACTATAGTCACTGGAGGGTCTTCTCCGTGATTATATATTGTGTTTTGAGTATGTTATATTAATTCAATTTTATCTAAATCTGCTATGTCTGTCTGTCTGTCTGTCTGTCCGTCCGTCCGTCCGTCCGTCCGTCCGTCCGTCTGTCTGTCTGTCTGTCTGTCTGTCTGTCTGTCTGTCTGTCTGTCTGTCTGTCTGTCTGAGTCTCTGTTTACTCACTATTTCTGGTTCTTTGCTCCCTCCCGTGTTTCTCTTTGCTGTGTGTTGTTCGTGCATGTGTTATGTCTAAATAAGATGTATTCTTCCCTCTCTTTCTGCATCTGTCTGTCGGTCAGTCTACTTTCTGTATGTCTCTTTACTTCATCCCTCTCTCTTTCTCTCCTTTCCTTTCCCCTCCCTCTCCCCCCCCCCTCTCTCTCTCTCTCTCTCTCTCTCTCTCTCTCTCTCTCTCTTATATGTGTCAGTTATATTCTTTTACAGCCCTGTGTAACGACACATCGGTCCTAATACAGCTTTTAAATCGTCATGAATTATTTATAGTCGTGGGGTATAAAACAGGAGTTTGGAACGAAAGGAAATAACTAAAACTCTCCTTCCCCTCTTTCCGTTATTTCTCATTATAAAACATGCAGGATAACGTCAGATGTTTTCAGTTTAGAATTGTAGGAACTGGAATTTGAGATTGGAATGGGGGGAGGAGCTCACAGAGTTGCGTGCGAAATACATTCCCGAATATTGATTGGCAACCAGGCAAGCAGCTGTTACTTAAAGTAATACATTCTTGCACTTGAGTTTATACAGGGTGTTTGTAAAGTCTCACTACTCTTTGTATGTAGAACAGTTTTGAAAAATGAATTACATGACGCCATAAAAAATATGCCCCACAGTCCGTCGTGTAGAAAGATGCAGTAATGACTGTCCTCTTCTGGAGTAATTCTTTGCACTCGAAACAGAATGGTATTATCAACGGAAGAAAGATTTTTTTGTTGGTTGAACAAGATTTTCGAAATGGCGGTTGATACACACGGATGGTTGTTCAAAGATGTATAGCAAGATTTCCTGATAAACAACCTCCTCATTGCATTACGGTTAGAAATTTGTTGAATAAGTTACAAATAATACTTCATTGGCACCTTCCAGCTCCCCCCAAAACAGCGTTAGACCATAGCTGTGACTATTGTAACTAATTTAATGAATTGTTTAGCACATTTTGTTATGACGTCATGTACTTAAGTTTTCAAAATGTTCTACATACAAAGTGTAGTGAGACTTTACAAACGCCCTATATAATATAACACTATGGCCCAAGGATTTAAATTAAACATGTTAAATCACGCCTTGGGGCTGTTGGGTATGTTCTGCTATCCCTATATTTTACTGACCAATGGGAACTCGATGGGCTATGTCGTCAATATAACGCCGGCCTCATTTACTTCCCAGTTGTCAATTTCAGACTGGGTCGACCTGGGAGCGCAAACCGATAAAAATATCTCCGCCTAGAAGAGGATTCGACCACATGACCGCTGAACATAAGGCTTGCCAAGACACCCGCAGTTGCCTGTGTATGTTTGAATGCACTCGTACTATCCTGGCATCAGAATACACAGACTACATCAGTTTGTTTCTCTGAAACTATAATTGCAAATGTGTAAATACACTTTCAAGTTATCGATATTTCGTGTCTGTTTACTTGGAGCTGCCCAAGTCGCTGACCCCCGCCCCTCGCATTAGTCATCTAATTGTGAGACTACAGGAAAGGTGATACTCGAAACGTCTTGGATGAAAAATAAATGATTCTTCTTCGATCCAACACATAGACTAAACAGAGGTAGATCTAGCGAAGTCTCCTGAAGTTAATATCTTGTAATTAGCTGCGTATTTCCTATGTCTGGACTGGATGGGGTGTGCCTTTAATCACGTCAAGTATTTGTGTGTGTTAAAGTACATTTATAGACATTGTCTGAACTCTGTTGATTTTTGTCTCTTTGACAGCAGTGAACACATTTTTCGAGCAGATCAGAAACATTGAGTAGTTACCAAGAAGAAAACTAAGAAGTATGAGGAGGAGGAAATAATGACGAGAAAGACTACAATGACAACATCCATGAGTCATGACGAAGAAGATCAGTAAGAATTAACAGACGAAGAAGACGACAGAAGAAGAAGAAGAAGAAGAAGAAGAAGAAGAAGAAGAAGAAGAAGAAGAAGAAGAAAAAATAGACATAGTAGTACAACAACTACTACTACTACTACTACTACTACTACTACTACTACTACTACTACTACTACTACTACTACTACTACTACTACTACTACTACTACTACTACTACTAGCATCATCAACAGCAGTGGTTGTAGTGGTAATAGCAGCAGTAGAACAACAACAACAACAACAACAACTACTACTACTACTACTACTACTACTACTACTACTACTACTACTACTACTACTACTACTACTAGCATCATCATCATCAACAGCATTGGTATTAGTGGTAATAGCAGCAGGAACAGAGTCTCATGTTCAGCAGTACTATTATTATTATTGTTAGTTGTTTTTTGAGGTATTATATCTGTAACCTAATGTCCCTTTACCTGTTGTTCACTTTCTAATCTCATTTCTATTTCTTGGCTATAGTACCAGTTAGTACCAACTAGCACCAGCTTATTTTATACCCATTTCTCACTGGGACTTTATTGATTGCGACCTTAGGCTGGCCCCGTCAACAGGTCCCGTTTCACCTATCACTGCAGCACTTGTTTACCATCATCTGTAGTCAGCCATAGACAGGCAGCCAGGGGAAATCAGTATTATTGCCTCACACTGAATGCTAGGTCAGGGAGTCTGAGTCACCAAACAGCCAGTTAATAGTCGCTACGTTTCATTTAGTCACTTACCACATTTTTAGCTGTTGGAGAACGTGTTCAATGTCTGGCTTCCAGTTCAGTCATGAGAAATACGTACATGGCACGTACAGGAATGGAAAGGTTCCAAATGTACTGCGTCTATCTTGTTGCTGTTGCTGTTGTTGCTTTTCTTCTTATTCTTCTGTTTCTTTTTCTTCTCTTCCTCGTTGCCTTTCTCCTCCTTCGCTTCCTTCTACTCCTCATTTTTTTTTTGCATCTGTCTCTCTGTTTCTTCTGCTGTTGTTTCCTCTTCCATTTACTTGCCTTCTTCTTCTTCTTCTTCTTCTTCTTCTTCTTCTTCTTCTTCTTCTTCTTCTTCTTCTTCTTCTTCTTCTTCTTCTTCTTCTTCTTCTTCTTCTTCTTCTTCTTCTTCTTCTTCTTCAAGTGACTAGAGCAAAATGGCGATCATGACTCTTCACTGCTATCTGTCGTATGGTCTTTCTAACAAAGACAATTGTTCTTAATTTTCCAGATGAACTTATACTATTACTGCTGCTACAACAATACTACTACTACTACTACTACTACTACTACTACTACTACTACTACTACTACTACTACTACTACTACTACTACTACTACTACTACTACTACTACTACTACTCATTGGCACCTTTCCGTCTTGACAGACGATAGTTTGGTACATTCTGCTTCAAAAAGGCTTAATAACTACGATCCATGGCGGTGGCGAGTGTGGCTGGTAAGGCCAATTCTTGCTGCAAATGTTTGCCCACAGTAGGTGCATGTGAAAACATGGTCATTTCCAACATTTTGCACCATCTTACGTGTCTCACGCTCTGTGTGTGCTTTATCTGCAATCATTTTCTCCTTTGTCTTTATTCCATTTCTGATAGTTGCCCTCCATGCAACACGTTCAGCGGCGATGTGCTCCCAATGTGCATTATCAATGCCTGTATCAATCATGTCCCGCTTACCCGCATCTTTGTATCGTAGTAGAGGCCGACCCTGAGATCTCCTACCCGTCTGTAATTCACCAAAAAAGATGTCCTTTGGTATTCTACCATCATCCATCCTCCTAACGTGTCCTATCCATCTAAGTCTACGAAGACTGAGCATGGAATACACCGTCACACAACCTGATCTTTCAAATACTTCAGTATTCAGCACTACTACTACTACTACTACTACTACTACTACTACTACTACTACTACTACTACTACTACTACTACTACTACTACTACTGCTGCTGCTGCTGCTGCTGCTGCTGCTGCTGCTGCTGCTACTACCACTACTGCTGCTACTACTACTGCTGACAGAATGTACCATATATAATCTCAGGTGGATCATACAGTACAATCTTTATTTTGAAGATTAATCACATAGTTAAAGTGTACTTCGCAGACAGTTAATCAAGACCCTGTCACTCACTCAGCCTGGTTGTCCTGGTTTTATGTGTGGGTGAATAAGCGCTTCATTTGTAGCTTCTAAGCTGATTTTCTTTAACGAGGAGATTCACTGATTGGAGTTGGGTAGAAAAACTCAGTGCTGGTTCTGTCAGTGGCCCCTGTACCAGATTTGGTTTATCTAGTTACAGCTTAAAGCAAGAGGGTCAACTCCAGTGCACTGGGTTTTATCACATATGGCTTGGTTACTTCCCGCAGAGCAGAGCGATCTGCAGAAAATGTCGCTCAGAGCACGAACCTCGTAACTCCCGTGACGACCCCTACACCCCCCCCCCCCAACCGAAAACATCTCCGAAAACATGGCACGCATGAACCCTGCCAATGGCGTAACCTTGAATTTATGGACACAAGGCGAAGAAGGATGTTTCCATTGCATTGAAGCACGCTTTGATTCGGGCTGGTAGTCAGCATAAACAGGAAGCATTTAGGTATGAATGTCCTTTGCAGGCAGGCCTTTTGCCCACAAAGAACGCACAACAGCACGATGCTCATTGGTTGTACACTGCGTACAGTCGCCATTTTGTTTGTGCGTTGCGCATGCGAATGAGACACCTAGCGCCACCTGACGAACGGGAATATAAAGTTCGATGTTGCTGTCACCTAATGATACCTGTAAAAACACCAACTACATTTACCTGCCATCCCACAGAACTGTGTGACTTACATATTGACTCGCTCTCGTAGTATGCAATCTAAACAACAATAACAGCTGTTACACAAACACAAATAATGCAGAGAGTAGCTCACTACACTAGAGTTGTATCACGTTTGTCGTATGCTTCTGCACTTCCGGTGACCTTATGATCGCGTGTTTATCATTCCTGGCATAGCTGATATTTCCTGTTTCTATAACATGCTTTTCTATGCTGTTTCTGTAACATTCTACTCCACTCTGTTGATGTAACAGTTTTGTTTCTTGCTGAATTTTGTCTGCGAAAGTCTTGCTTGGAGTTCGCCCTAAGAATAATTCTTGCATGCACTGCGCAGTGTCGTCAGCTCTTCATCTCATTTGATTGCAGGTCGTGTCTCTCAGTTCTCACCTTCTGAAGTAGCCTCTAAAATGCACTTGTCCACCGATTATGCTAACCATATTTTTGTTTTTGCGTTCGCTCGCTTTTGAACTCAAACGTAGTCCACACACGCCTACTGTTTCTAGTAACCCTGGGCTGATTTTTGCGTGCGGATTAGCTTTCCCTGTTACCAGTGTCCCTCGACATCTGGCGAACCAACTTCGACTTCAGAGGCACTTGTAATTTACACGTCAAGGACGAGACGTCAACATTTTAGTCCAGCTGACCGGTGTAGGGGTTGAATCCGCTACCTCGGCATCAGCACACTGGATGTTTAAGAACGACCGCTCTCATCCATCAGCCATCCCCGGCCTAGAGGTTAACGTCTTTCTTCGTAATCTCGTATAGTCTCGCGAGTAACGTAACCTGCTCGAGAATCGGTAGCGGTTCTCGCCGCTTTGGTAACTTACGGTGTATGTGAGCCGGTGGCTCAGAAAGCAGTGGCAAACTACTGAGCGTAATCTTGCCTAGTACATCAACAGCAGCTGAAAAATGCTAATGTTGACTGCAACGTTCTGTAAGCGATATGCAACAACTCACTGAGCGCACTGGTAGATAGAGGAGATGGTGTCGTCACCACGGTGCCGGGTTCGATGCATGGTTGTGGTATGGCTTCGGTTGATCGATTGTTAAAATCATCACATGACATTTTATTGCTCGGAAGATATAGGGGAAAAGGAGGGGGCGGGGATGGGGGATTCTCGTTTTATGACTGCCCCTGGAGAAAATCAGAAATTAACTATTCTAGCACTATTTAAACAGCAAGATTCTGAATTTCTTTTATCAACAACAAGTATAACCGTAGCTGGGAAAACAACTGGTCATCCGACTTTACAAAGAGGAGATCTAGTTTACGAGATGGAGCTACGGAAAATCATTAATGTGTTACACTTTACTACATCGTCTGCTACGAGGTTATGGGTATCTTTTGTCTGTTGTCTATTATTTGTCATATATTAGATCCCCTGTAGAGATCCTATTTTATTTGCAAGCGACTAGATCTCTCATATATATTTTGTATTATTTGTCATATATGCAGTGTATTTTTGTCAGAGACCAGATCTTTTGTTGCGACGGTGTATTATTTGCCAGAGTTTAGATATCTTGTAAATATTGTATATTATTTGCCAGAGACTCTTGTAGAGACGAGGTATTTATTGTCAGAGACTAGATCTCTTATATGTACAGCATATTATTTTTCAGAGACTAGATGTCTTATACAAGTATATATTGTATATTATTTGTCAGAGGGAAAAAATGTCTTATATATATTGTATATTATTTGTCAGAGACTGGATGTCTTATTGATAAAAAAAAAACTAAAAAAAAAAAACTGTCATTTAGTGCCAATAGTACCTTGCGGTGTAGGACAGGGGGATCTTGAGCCTGAAGAATCAAGGTCGCCTAGCTGGTGCAGTCGCCGCGAACTGTGCAGGTTAGAGTTTTCTTTTTATCCCGGACAGAAAAAAATCTCCACACGTTACCGAGGATTCGAACCCGGGTCTTCCAAATGAGAGCCCGGCATTCTAACCACTCGGCCAGTTATTTGTCAGATGATCTCTTATATATACGGTGTGTTACTTGCCTGAGACTAGAGATATCTTGCTGTTGTCAAAATATAAATTATGTACAACGAGGTCCACATATAGATCGTTCATTGTGTCGACATTCTTCTTGTGTTCAACGTCTCTCTTTCTGTTTTCCCTTCATTTACCTCAGTTAAGTGATGTAGGCAAATGTAAAGATCGTTTATGCACTCTTTCTAATGGTTTTTATATGTTGGTGTTCATTTCTCTAAGGTTGTTCCATCTTTTACGTTGTCTTCCCCTTGCTCTGCATCCATTATATTTCTTTATTGTGGCAGATGGTACCAGGGCATTATTGTGAAGTGGCGTTACGCTAAACCTAGCTTCGTCTTCGACATTGTGAAATATCACAATCATTTTCACTTCTTCGGAAAACTGCATAAAACTGGCTGCTTATTACAGAAATCCCAATTACGAAAGTAAATACGGCTTTAAAAAGTGTCGGTTCCAATTACGAATTTTCCACACGCCATGTGTTTGCAAGAGGTTTAGGGGGGAAAAATCATAAAAACCTTTAACACGAAAGAAATAACTTCCCGTGGGAAATAAGATTGCATCATGCCAACACTTATTTGTTCGGTAGAAAATGACATAATTTAACTGAATGAAACTGTTCTGTGGTAGATGTGGGTTACGGGTTAGTTACAGCTCTCACGCCATTATGCTATGAACATCCTGTTCATTATTGTGCATTATTGTGGCGAAGTGGTTCCGAAGGTTTTAAATCGTTTCCGGATTCCGAAATTCGTTTCACGAGTGCAGTTTTTTCCGAGACTTCCGGGGGTCGTTGCTGTGTGACGCAATAGCCTGGAAGATGTAACACTAATCCTGCTTCATCACTCTGTCACTATCGCTTTAGCTATATCTCTTTAGTTCTTTGTTTGTTTGTTTGTTTTTATTTATCCGTTGTTTCTTTGTTTCTCTCCTTTCTTCAAGTTTGTCGTTTTTTTGTTTTTTGTTTTGTAGCGGCTAGCATTTTGTGTCCGCATTGGTACATTAAATATAACTGACAAATGATGAGCGCGCAAGGATAACCATCATCCACGTGGTTTGATTTGTTCTGAGGAGAACGATTCCTTGTTCGCTTGTCCGGAGTGGGGCGACACCGGTTCTTGATCATCACCATGATGGTGCTCATTTTACGATGCTGAGTCGACCACAGAACTGTTGTGATTAGAGGGAGGGGTGATAATACGATCTTACCACAATACTGGAGAATGAACCCTAACTAGCGTCCTGCTGGGCAAGTACCCATGCCACTACGCCACTATTGTTCATACTTAACACGTAAGAGACTTGTGCCTAGTTTGTGTTACTATTTTTGTTCAACTGCTAGCAATTATCATAACAGCTAGTGAGCTTTTATAACACTGGACAATTTGTGAAAGTTAAAATAAATTAAACTCTGCACAAAACTTAGAATATTAATTCTAACGTTAAATCATTACTGCTGTATGGGTCAGAAACAGGAAGAACAACGACAAGGATTACAGATAAACTACAAACATTCACCAATTGATGCCTGTGCAAACAGACGGAATGAAGTGGTATAACTTAGCAAATCACCAACGTGGAGCTCACGGAGAGAACTAGACATATAACATTGACCCTGGACAGGTCATACATTGAGATAACCCGTTATTTGAAAATAGAAAAGGCGTAGTCTGGAACCCACATGGCAAATTAAATGGAAGGAGACTGAAAAGCTCATGGAGAATAGAAGTAGAAACACATATGAACGATATGAGGATATGGACAGAGCTGCATGAGATAGCTACAGACAGGAAGGCTTGGAATGAGTCGGTGGAGGGCCTATGTCCCAATGAGTGATAGAGGGCGAAAGAAGAAGCTAGCAATTGTTAGTGATCATTACTTGACAATACCCCACCAACCGCAGATCTCTTGTTATGAAAGCATCACAGGAAAATTCATTCTCTAGTTGCAAGGTATACCATTTTAGAGAGGAGAATTGTTGTAATCGAAGCGACTGGCTTCCCGAGAGAGAATCGATTACACACCAGAACGCTGTGGGTAAAACATGGCCTTCCTGCGTGCACTTTAAATTTTATGAAGGTATTGCGAAATCCAGTTATGGATTTCTGTCTTTCTGCGGTTTATTCCAGAAACGGTTTGGTAGGGGAAGAAGAGACAAACTGACCTTTGAGACTATTTTCTTTTGTCAATTTTCTTTTGTGGTTGGGGGGACGTTTTTGTACGAGCCGTCTATCGGTGTCTGAGCATGGATATTTATTTTATTTTCCTCCTCCGTTCTATTTTAGCCATTCTAATGTGTGTTTTTTTCTTGTTGACTTCGAAAAGGTTCAGTAAGATTGCTTCACGTTTATTATTTTTTCTTACATTAAAAACGCAGTCTTGTTGATTTGTTGACTAGAAGAGGCTGGTAGAAAAGTCGATGGTTTAGCTTGCTTTTTTGTACAGACTGTTTGTCGAACTTTTCATCATTTCTGGTCATATTATTCAGTTTTTATCGTCTTTGGTTTGCTCATGCAGAAGAGCATGGTTTGCTGGTTTTATTTAAGGTTGTAATGTCAACCGCAGTTCAAATATTTCCTTTGTTAGCAAACAAACGGTTGACCAAGTTCTGTAAGATGTACAGGGAGATAAGAAAGACGGATGCCCACTGAATCACCTCTGAACAGGAATTAAATAAAGTTTGTTGCATGTCCTTTACAGGGCGTCCCTAGCAACCCCGGCATTTTCTGGCGATGTGTGATTTTCTTTGTAATTTCACAGTAGTCTGCTATTGCTTTCCGAACGGCTGGCGCTCATGAATTGCGAAAATCAGCGCAAATCCATCTGCAATAACGGCTGAATTTGAACCCGGTATGTCGGGATTGTGAAACTACGTTCGCTGCCGCTAGCCCACAAAAACCGACAGTCTGCTAAAGAGTTAAGTCATTCATTCAGTAGCATGTCCTTTGCAGAACCTCGCTTCCATAACAACCGCCCGGAAAACCTCTCGATCATACGCAAGATGTCCCGCGTCTAATACACCCATCTGGAGATCATCCGCCACATCCTGCACCCATCTTAACTTTGGCTGTCCTCTTATTCTCTTTCCTGGCACATACCCCTCCATTATTGTTCTCTCCAAAATTTCATGATGTTTCAAGTGACCAAAATATTAAAATGTTCTTTGGTTAATCTTCTTTAGTAGCCAACCTACGTCAGTATTCAGTTATTGTCGTATGAATGTATTTGTTTTTTTCTCCCTGTGTCCAAGATATTCTTAGAATCTGTATAGCATTTATATTCAAAGGCATGTATGGGCTGTTCAGCTTGTTTAGTAAGTGTCCAGGTCTCACATGCGTATGTCGCTATGGGAAATGTGCATGCTCTTAAAAATCTAATTTGTGTAGTTCTATCCGTCTTCCTCCACAATTTATTCAGTTGTTATAGATTCTGAAGAGCAATAGATATTCGTCTTTTAATTTCCTTCGTTGTGTCACCATTGCTGGTAATTAATGATCCAAGATATTCGAAATTTTCCACCACCTCCAATTTTTCCTCATTATCATATATTTCTTTCCCCATAATTGTTTTATATGTATGCATTATCTTTTTGTTTTAACCGTAGACCCCGAGGTAGACCAAGAAGGCGGTGGAGAGATAATACATGTACAGACCTACAAGCACTTGGAATCAACGACTGGCAAGAGAAGGTCCACCAGAGAGACGAATGGAGACGGATTGTATTTGCAGCAAAGAACCTCAATGGCTCGGAACGCTGAAGAAGAAGAAGATTATCTTTGTTTTTCCTATGTTAAGATATAGGTTGCGATTTTCGCTATTCATTTTGGTTGAGGTTATTAGTTGTTCTATTCCACCCTGTTGTCACAAAATGAAACCGTGTGTTTATCCGGTTGATTATTACAGAGGATTTTCGGATTAAGCGGACGATCGACCAGCGACATCTATTTGTACTAACAGAGTAAACACAGTTGTACAGGTTACATCGTGTCAGCCCATAAACACATTTGGTGGTGAGGGAGAAGGATATGGAATGGTTCCGTTTGTCATCTATACTGCCGGACATCAGACGGAAATGGCTGCTGGGATTGTCACCACGGAACAGAAGAGTGACAGGTTTGTCAACATTTGAATGCAGATGGAAGCCGTGAGATCACAGGGGCAGATGTAAAACGGAAGTACCTAGTACGGAAAACAGTGCATCTGTCAATTCTTGGTTTCCGGAACATCAAGATGATTGGCAGCTTGGTATCGAAACTCTTTGTTGGGAGTTTACAGAAACTAGCTGGCTTGTTTTGAGAATCTAGGCAATTACTGACAACTTTGACAGGATTTAAGCCAGGAAAATAGTTCTTGACAGGGGATGATTTGCCACTGTGCCACCTGTGTGGGGGAGTAAAGGATAACGTCACGTGGACAACTTTGGTAGTTTGCCATATAAACTCGAGTTGAGATCAACTAGGGTGGACTTGAATAATGCTCTAGACAGAGTGCAGGGCACTGCAGTGCCAGTGGAAATAATATCTACCGTGTGTTAATTAGTGACTTAATTTTACACGTGCCTATATGGCAGATGTAGATATGATTTATAGGACTGCAGGAGTGCCATTTAAGGTATAACTTATTATAATATATTCGTTATAATTACTATAGACTGTGGCTTTGTTAAACTATAGTGTGATGATTAGCACTGTTAGTGGAAACTAGCTAGAGTAGTGAAGTGATACTTGGCTCTGTTAGCTAGAATAGATTAGTGAAGTGTTGATAGCTTTACTAATTGAGTAATGAGGGATAATTGGGATCTTCCAGTAGGTGTCCCTGGTGGGCGGGGTTCCGCATTCTGTTTGGTGATTTTTCCTTTGTCATAGCCTGATTCGACTCTAGGTGGGTAGCTAATCTGCTCTATGACTAAGTCTAGTTAGCTAAAGATCATTAAGCAAGGTGATAGGCTTACACTCAGCCGAAGGGATCAGTGACTAGTACTATCACCAGATGTGTTGTTTCTATCCTAGGTTCCCTACCAGATCCAAGGAAACTAAACAAGTTTGGGAAAGAATTAAAAAACCCATTAGGAAGAACACCAGTTCAAGAGTCACTAGAGTTGCATACAGAACGTAACTTACGCTAGAAGGAAATTGATTCATCAAAGAGAGTGATGCATACTGATGCACCACACAGCATTAGACAGTAGTAACGAACCGAGAACCGGCTAAGAGTACCTAGTGTTAGTACAGCAACAATTAACATTAGAAATTAGCACTTATGGACTGAATGGTTCGATGTGCAACGAGGATGATCTGTCGACTAACTAACTAACTAACTGCGTACACACTACAAAAGACTTGTGCAGTTTGTTAAGGAACATTAGGAACGGACATTGTGTAGAGTGCAACCGGTCCATGATTAACTGTTAATACCACCGGTGTCTATTTCGGATGTTCATGAAATTGGATTACCAGAGGTCTACAGAGGCAAATCAGTATCCAGCAAGATGGTTTCGGCAACGGGTGAGAAGTACATGTTCTGACGTAACGTGCTGTGGTCTATCTTTGCTGGGATCAGCTGACTGAGTTGCTGTCTGAGAGTCAGAGTCTACACACTTTATAGAACACGTCACACATTTTCTTCACATACACGTCTCATATACGTTACACTTTTATTTTAATAAATTACTCTTTATTAATTTCTAGAAGCAAGAGTTGTTGAGTATGTTGCGTTGGGGAAATATGAGAAGGGGGCATAGTACGACAGTGAGAGAGTGATAGGAAAAGGTGTCCATAGGCTGATGGAGTGTGTTGGACGGAAGCTGGTGGATTCTCCAGAATATTGAGAGGGAAAAAATATTATAATGTGGGTGTCGGCTCTCTTCACTCCAGGGAGGACACTGTAAAGGAGAACACGACACCTGTGTTGTGTATAGTAATACTGTATCATCAGCATATCGAATCTCTGGTATTTCATGACCACCGAGATTTAGGGCATCATATTGCCCCATGTTTATATTATTTCTGTCATTTCTCATTATATTTTCGCGTACAGGTTAAACAAATAGGAGGACATCACACATCATTGACAGACTCCTTGCTTGATGTTAAACCACTCTGATGTCTCGCCATCTATTCTAACCGCTGCTTGTTGGTCTTGATAGAGCATTTTTATTAATTGTACTACATGTGATAAAACCCTACTTTCCTCATGATTTCCTAAAGTTTCTGATGTTGTACACAGTCAAATGTCTTTGAATAATCCACAACACTTGAGAACAGGTTTACATTAAATTCTCTACACTTCTCGATTATTAAACGCATGTTGAGTATGTGATCTCTTGTTCCTCATCCTTGTCTAAATCCAACTTGAACACGTTAATCTCTGCTTCCATTTTCTTATGGAGTCTTCCCATTATTATTTTTAGTAGAATTTTACTTGCATGTCTGATCAGGGCAACATTTTTATAGTTAGTGTATAATTTCAGATTGCCTTTTTTTTTTGGTTTTGGGATGAAGATAGTTCTCTTCCAATTTTTCTGGCCACATACCATTGTGGGGTTTATCCACCCATAGGTGGTAAAATAACCCCTCTAAATAGACCGGACAATGCCGCCCCTTTGAGGTTATTAATATATAATAGTGGGTGAGTTAAATTGGGGTATCCCGGATACTCATGGGTTGTCAGTTTATTCTGCATTCCTTAAGAAGCCTTGTTATGGCGCAGAACCCCCAACGTGAAAGAATAAGACCTACACGATTTTATTAAAGGGCTTCCCTTGGAAGGCGAAATGATCAGGGAAATCTACCATAGACCCCAGAGGAAAACCTCCCTCAATTTTTACAGTATGTCTGTGTGTATGGATCCTTCTCCACCAATGATCCCAACCCAAATGTAACACAGAATTACATAACAACAGTGAACAACAAATCTTGAACAAAACGTCAACAATGTATCGACACTCCGTGTTTAAACCTAACAATGTTAATACACTCCATGTTTGAACCTAGCATTGTATTAAAAGAAATTTTGGGTGTTGGGGCAATTCTCAACCTGCATGTGGATATCACATATCTCTCCATCCATTACAAACACATGAATGACAAAATTCAGTGCACAATGTTATATGATTTCCCCTAACATAAAACCAACCAACAAATGACAAATCATTAACTACATAAATCTTCAAAACTATCTGCCTAATGGTGGTAACAGTATCACATTTATAAGTCACTACTGAATCTGATCAGAATAATAAATATGTTCTTTCCCTGCAATGGGAAAGACTTCTTTTTCTGTATCACATCGCATTTCAATAAGGGTTTGGTTTATATGTAACTTCAGCATCACTGTCAACAATCCTGGGTCAATCCTGTTGTTTCATTCCAAAATAAGATAACTGAGAGAACAAAACCAGGACTGAAAACATAGGTACATTGTATCAAACACCAGTTTCTCTTCAGTCTAGGCAGCAGGGAATCCTGGAATGCATTGTAGACAATGACGTGTATGTTAGTTAGTTAGTTGCGGTTCCAACTTCACAGCAACGGGTCATCCCCATTATGCTCCGTCCCTGTGCCAGTGAATATCACATAAAACGCTCCCCACTGCCCAATGTGAAAAGTGGAAAAGACAGGAGTCCATCGTCGACGGCAGTGGCAGTCAACCAGAAGCCCAGCAGCCACGCATTTCTGCATAAGGCAAAAACCAGTCAACTCTGGGACATAGCCAGCTGCCATCGCTCGGAACATGCAGTCACGTTCCAAAATACCTCGGGCAGATTCAAAAGCATTTCACACGAAACTCACAGCTCACAGTGTCGCGCCACGCACTCACTCAGTAGCAGGGCGACGGAACCATAGCCTCCTTAGTCGCCTCTTACGACATGCGTGGTAGGCTACAGTGTTGCTATTCTTTGCTTCCCTTATGGGCCCCGGCAACACACGGGAGTGACGTGTACGAAGACCCACTAGCAGCACTGGTTTAAAGAATGAGGAGAAACTCAACTATATCAGCGAGACACTTCAGTGAGACCAGTTCTATATCAATACGGCCAGACCACAACTCAGTTATATCCTGGAAGTCTCTCTGCTCAATTAGTTGTAGACTATAGGCAGGGCTGGTACCTAATCTCTGACTATACTGGTTGACATAAACTCCTCGTAATAACAATACATCCTTCAGTGGTGATAAATGCTTCAGAATAGCAGATAAATCCTTAAAGACATAATGTAAATAAATCTCCTCCTTCCCCAGTAATTACACTGTGGACTCACGCACATGATGTTATAATCAATCACCTTTTGGTGGTATAAACTACTGTTCATCTTCTTCTGGGCTTTGCTGGTTAAATTTGCCTGTTGATCACTTATGGAATACCTATCCTGGTATATCACCTAAGAATTTAGATATAAAACTGGCAGTTGAGCACCTAGGGGATACCTATCCTGGTATACAACCTAAGGGTTTTGAGACAGGGCATCAGTCGTAATAATAGGTAATTACTCTGGAACCATTGACCAGGTGACTTTCCCAACTCATATAAAATGTAGACTGTTCCTTTCATGCCGATTAAGTATATGAGCATCACAATCTCATACTCCACCCGCTGGTCTGATGATTCATAATGGTAATCCACTGGTAAGTGCTACTCCCAAACCGGCTGCATAAATCTGCATGCCCTGTTTTCATTTACCCGCCATCCCACAGAACTGTGTGACTTACATATTGACTCGCCCTCGTAATTTTTTCTACCCACCTATGCACTTCTTTACGGGAAATCGCTAGGGGCTAAGTCCACTGAAAACCCACTTTAGCGGGAGACATTTCGTGAATGACGCCGAAGTTGAATGTGGAGTGAAAACGTGGTTTAGAAAATAGGGCACGCAGTTCTATGGAGCCGATTTGGGAAGTCTGATAAAACGATGAGATAAGTGCATCAATGTTGGTGGAAATTATGTTGAGAAATAAAGGGACAATGTATGTATAAAAATAAACTGGTTTCAAGTTGTTATCATAGTTAGTTATTTTTCTACAGCCATTTGTGACTTACCTTTACGTTGTATGCATCTGGCATTTTTGTGAGACCAGAACAGAGTGGCCTAAAAAAAAAAAAAAGACCGAATTTATCCCGAGAACTGGCTTGTTATGTAATCTTCTAAGACAGCGATAGCAATGACGCGAAGTTTCGTTAGTTCCACATTAATTACCTACTCTATACCCACAAAAACGGACCGCACTAGAGTTGTGTCTCGTTCACTCGCCTGCCAGTCAAGTGTCAGTAAGTTCGAATCCCTCTTAGAGTGGGATATTTTCGTGACAACGTGTGCCAGGTTCAAGGAAGTCTCAAATGAATATTTAAAAACATGTGGGAGTCCTGTGTGGCAGGTTTCAGTTAAAAAAATCATACATAGAATCATCCGTTGGGTCTTTTCCACAGGACGTGCTGGAGTGTTGGGAAACGAGCAGCCGGACAGATTGGCTGGGGCTGCACAGCTGGGTGAGGTATTGCTGCACGATAAGGCAGATGTGGTCAAGCCCTTTGGTATCATGTGGAAAGTATGGAAGAATAGATACACGGAGCAAATGGTGCGGCAGGGAGTGAGCAGAGGATCGGGTTGATACTCAGTACTCCGAGGAAGATCCAGAGGGACACATAATCCTAATGCAACTGGTACCATTTATTTTAAGCGTGCAACATGCTGGCACGGAAGAGTTGAACATATTCGTGAAAGAGTCATTCGAGGGGAGACTGTCACAGTTACAGGACGGATCGAAAACCGAGCTATCAATGGCAAGTGTTATTGCCACCATGTGAATAAAGAGCGAGAGAGAAATGATTTTAGAATATGATTTCAAAGAGCATAAACATTGGATGAGTGTGAAATGTATTTCTACTGATAATGCGACTGTCAATTGCATTCCCGATTTGATGAGAGATTATAGGATGTGCAATCTAAAGGTCCTTTACGATTTACTTTTACTTCATATATAAATAGGAAAACAGAATACACAAAGACACTCTAAAGAAACTGGAAATAGACAGAGCCGATGAACGAAATAAACTAAAACACTTAGTGACAACTGGCACGATTGAGGCGAAAAGAGCAATGAGGAAGCAGACAGATAAATATCTTGATGGTTTGCCTCATGATATAGTCGAGACACGAATATAGAACTGATCCACGACTCTGGTGATCGTGTGAGATGGCGAAACCTGATCACCCACGCTCATCGGTATTGCATATGTTGATGATGATGAAATAAATCAAATAGAGACAAATTAAATAGTTTGACTACATTAACTCTTTCAGTCTCGTGCTTTCTGTGGTGCTTTAACTCTTTATATTCCAAAAATTTGTCACTAAGTAACGAACTCGTGTGTGTGACTGAGTTAAATTAGTAACACTATCTGACAGGAGGAATTACAAACACGAATGGCATTGAAAACAGTGTATTCCCTTAGTGAATGTATGCACCTGACAAGATGCAGCAAAATATGCCAGGCAAGAAATCCTGCAATATTTTATTTATGGCGTGTGTGGATTCGATTGAGTGGATTCGTGTAACAACTTGATGAGACAGAAGAGGCGAAGCCTGTCATGACTGAAGTTACCAGTAGTATTATGAAGTTACCATTAGTAATATGAAGTTACCATTAGTAGTATGAAATTACCATTAATAGTATGAAGTTACCGATAGTATTATGAAGTTACCAGTAGTATTATGAAGTTACCAGTAGTATTATGAAGTTACCAGTAGTATTATGAAGTTACCAGTAGTATTATGAAGGTACCAATGATATTACGAAGTTACCAGTAGTATTATGAAGTTACCAGTACTATTATGAAGTTACCAGTAGTATTATGAAGTTACCAGTAGTATTATGAAGTTACCGGTAATATTATGACGTTACCAGTAGTATTATGCATTTCTTGGTACCCCATGAATAAACGAAAATGGCACTCTTGTAAAAGCCATACTGAAGAGAAGAGTTTAATACAAGCCGGCGTCAACAGGAAGGCAACAATACAAATGGAACGATAACATATAGAGCTACGCGATGAGCAAGCCGTCAGAGTGTACAACTAGACGAAGAGACAAAGTGTCCCAACACAGAACTGGCACTATTAGCCACCGGACGCTGATGCACATGCTGGGGGGAGGATGTGAGCACCTATGGATCTGTTCGGAGTGCAATGAAGATACCCCAACTGATAACTGATTGATAACTCCATATCCCTGTGACAGTATCTGCTATGGGGTTGCCTGACATGCTTATAAAGAAGTGAGTTGCCTAATAGACAAAAGGAGAGAAAGATATTAGTAGAACAGTTGGATATGAAAGAGAATGGAAATCAGATAACGAATAGTTAGTTACAGGGGATCGTGTTTTTGATGCTGAAAGACACACAATTAGAGGCGCTAATAAACACTGTCGAATGACTGTGTTGAAAGAGGCACATATATACAAAGTACAGAATAAACAGAATAGGACAGTGTGATAAGAAGCGGGGAATGAAAAACCTATCTGTCTGACATCAAGACACGAGACTAAGCTGTAGAAATGTATCACGGCCAAGAGTGGTATATGGCAATCTAACTTGGACGTCCATCAATATTTTTGCTTTTATGGTTTTCTCGTGGCTGGAGATTAACTGCGTGTATGGAAAAACTTGTTTTGAATCCCACTTTCTCCGGGCTTGTTTAGTCAGTAAGCATTTCGCATCCACTATGGGCAATTTATTAAATGACACCCCCCCCCCCACAATTTATTAAATTGCCGCCCCCCCCCCCAAAAAAAAAACAAAAAAAACATCGCCGAATATTTCGTCTGTAGGTTAGATGCATGCCCTTTACAGGGCGTTGTGGCTGTTATGTGAGTTACTAGGCAATGTGTGCGTTCATTAGTTTGCCATAGCTTTCTGAACGAGAAGTCAACGCTGGAGTCCAACTGACCGGTGTAGGAAAGGATCCCGCTACCCCGCCATCAGCGGACCGGAAATGTAAGCGCAAGCGCATTAAACCCGCGGCCGCTTAGACCTCTGTCCCGCCTGTAGTGAAGTAAATGAACAGTTATGTACTTCTAGGTTCCTATAGTTGGAGACTCATCTTTAGCGTTAGTTCTCTGCACCTTTCATAAATGAAATGTATTTACTCATTGCACCCTTCAGACGATGATATAACGCCGTTTCATGGCCTTGCTATACTTTTCCTGGTCATGATTTGAGTGAACGACTATTCACCTCCTAGTCTGGAGCGTCTGCCCTGTTTTCCTCTATTTTTATTCTCATCAGATAGTTGGTCAGCCGGGAGAGGTATGTCCGAGATCTATGGCGTGCCAAAAATGTTCTGGGAAACATCGATTTGTCCGCTGGGGACCCGCCTAGACGCTAGTAATGTTAGCTTCGGCGTGGAATCTTTGCAAAGTATTGCGAAATCTGCAATCGGTCTGACGGACAAATGCGATCTTCTACGGTGTGCTGTTTTTCAGTTTGCTTTTAAGAGTTTGCATTTATTATGTTCATGCGTTTTCACATTACATTTTCCTAGGGTTATTTGGTCATATTGCATTTTGACGTCGTTTAATAATATTTTTTAAAGGCAACATACTTGAATTTCTTTGCTATGATAGGAAATACAAACTGTTAGGTATGGGTAGCTCCTGCGAAAAGATGAGACATACCAAACACGGACACAGTGTACATACCTTACAACAGACTCCATAATGGTGAGCGTAAATCACAGAGTAAAAATCCTTAAAAAAAAAAAAAAAGAAGAGCCAATCCAAAAATATATTATAATAAAATAATGAAATAAAAGCAAGTATTCTAGGACACAACAAACGACGTTTCGATTATACAAATCTTCATCAGGGACGAAACAACATAAACAGATATAAAGAAAAATATGAAATTATAAAATAATATTAAAACACACATCCTTCCGTTATCAAGAAGGCATAACAGTTGAGTTCAGTTCGGTTTTGAAAGGTGTTCTTTTCAACAAAAGTTGAGTCAAATTCAGCCGTTAAAAGTGCCAAATGAGAAATGTGTGGCCAAAGGTGTGCAAACAGTCAGATATGAATATGTAGAAAGAAGTCAGCAGAGATATACAGTTGCATCTACAGCAATATTGATACCCGCTGGATGGATGCACCACAGAGTGTTGATTAACTGGCTTTCAGTTTTAAGCCTAATGAAGTTGTTAGAGAAGCATGGCTTCAATGCCGTGATCCGTACATCGTCGACTCCATTGCGGTCAGAAGAAATGAAATGGTTAGAGACAGGTTTGTCCGAGTTTTCAGTAATATCCCTCAAGTGTTCCCTAAGGTGGTCTGCTAGGCGTCTACTAGTCTGTCCAATATACTTCATGTCACATCGTTTGCAAATAATAACATATATTAGGTTGCAAAGACAGCCTTATCACACACATCAGAAAGAGGCAGTCGTCGCTATGAAAAGTTAAAAGCCGGAAGATGTGGCAACTGAAAAGATTTGCGGAAAGAGAGATAGAGGAAGACTGCGGTAGATGATTCTTGACAGTCTTGTTTCATGGCACAGAAGGGAGTCAACACACGTATTGATCCATGCCATCCGAGATCGCAATTTGTGGAGAGGCATGATCGCCTACGCCAGCCGGCAGGGCACTGCATGATGATGCTAGTTAGGTAGCAGGATATGCTTCTCTTATTTGCTGTGATACTATGTCGGCGTCTGTGACGTAGGATTAGTGAACCCAGTTTTATTATCCTGACATACCAGGCTCGACATCAGTCGAAGGGAATTTGCGAGTAGATCGCTTTTGAGTTCACTTTCACAATGGTATGCATGTCGGCCGTTCAAAACGCAATGGCAAATTAATAAACGTAAGATTGCCGTGACAAAATCCAATAAATGCTGGGATTGATTGCGATATCATGTAAGGGACATGCAGCACATGTGTTTAAATGATAGCGTGTCGGTATATTTTTATCTTCCTCGTTATGTCCCCTTTTTTACAGCAGTCTCCTGGGAAACAACTGCCAGTTGTTTCTTCGCGTCTTTTATTTATCGAACCGCTCTCAACTGGTCCATATTTACGGTCACCAGCTGTTATATTGATTCTCTTGTTATAATCCCGTCCATGGTGTGGTGATTTCGGTCACACACATGAGGGGAAGTTATATCCGCCGTGCAGTGTGTAAAGAGTGGCCCTGGATCCCAGCTGGGACCCCGGCGGGCTCTGATTGGTTTTATAGCGTCATTGTTTTTTTGTTTTTTTTTAAATTCGCATATCCTTTTACAGGACATCGCTGTCAACTGCAGCATCTTTCAGCTGTCTGTTGATTTCTTGGCAAGATTACGCTCAGTAGTTTGCCATTGCTTTCTGAGCGGCCGGCTCAGTATCCCGCAAGTCACCAGCGGGGGACGAACCGCTCCCAGTTCTCGCCCGCTACGAGACTGCGTGATAAACGGGATTACAGAGAAAGTGGTGTAACCCCTCGGCCAGAGAGACCGGCAGCGTCATTGTACGCCACGGAAATATATGTTCATCACATACCGGAACTGAATTGGCAGAGGATGTCTAAGATATTGAATCCCCAGAGTTGCCATGACTAGTAACAAGAAGTAGAAAAACACCAGACACGAGTGTAATCCAGTGAAAGCATGCCCATTCTTAATAACAAATCGGTTGACATGTTCATAGGTATTTCCCATTACATGACCAATCGATTCAGTTGTCCATCGAGTGAGACCCTTACTGAATGAGAAATCGACTTAAATAGCCAAACAAATCTCCCCATAAAGACTGAGTCGATACTATAAGCGAAGACATGGCTGATCGTGCATGTTTCTTGAAATTGGAAGAAAAAAACCCTGATTGTCCAAACTCTTTATACTACATCGTCGTCGTCTTCTTCTTCATCCTTTATTCCCTCATTGAGGTATAGGCCCTCAACCAGCTCACCCCAGACTCTCCTATCCGTAGCCATCCCACGCAACTCCGTCCATGTCCTCCCCAGTTTATTCATTTCTGTTCTCCTTCTCTTCTCCGTGTATTTTAGGTCTTCATGTATTTCCTTTGCCCTAGAAATTCCAGACAAAGGCCTTTCTATGTATACTATTGCCAGGTTTTCTCAGTCTATGTCCTATCCAGCACCAGAGCCTTTTCATCACCTCTTGGCTCACTGGTATTTCTCATGTTCTGGCCATGAGCTCCACATTGATGATTCTGTCATACCAGTTTATTCCTTCTATACCACGACGTGGCCGAAGGGATATTGACATAGATTTACGTTATGAAGTCAGCTATAAATGATGCTGATTGAGATGCAAGTGTCAGTAGCACTGGGAATTTAGACATCGATTTACGCCATGAGATCAGCTATCGTTATATTATAAATGAAACTGATTGAGACCCCAAGTGTTTGTTGCACTAGGAGATGTAAACGTCGACTTATGTCATGAAAACATCTATCGCTACATTATAAGTGATGCTGATTGAGAGCGCAAGTGTTAGCTGCACTGGGAGATATTGACACCGACCTTTCTCATGAAAACAGCTATCTCAAGGCTAAATAATGCTGACTAAAACTTCAAGCGTTATAGGTGCTGGCATATGTATTCACATAGGTTACGAAAACAGCTAACGCAAGAGTATAAATTATACTGATTGAGACCACAAGTGAGGGTTGCACTGTGAGTTATAGACGTCGACTGAGATCATGAAAACGTCTGTCGCCAGACTATAAATTATGCTGGTTCAGACCGCAAGTTTGCGTAGCGCTGGGAGATTGACACCAACTGACGTCATGAAAAGCTATCGTTGGATTATAAATTATGCTGAGACCCCAGCTGCTTCTGGAAGATATAGACACCGAGTGGCATCTTGAAAACAGCGGTCGCTAGATTATAAAGTGCTGAGACTCAAATATGAGAAGCATTGGGAGATATAAACAGCAACTGACGTCATGAGAACGCTATCGTTAGATTATAAATGGTACTGAGACTCAACTGTGAGAAGCACTAGGAGACAGATACCGACTGGCGTCATGAAAATGCTATCGTTGGATTATAAAGTTAGTTAGTTAGTTAGTTAGTTAGTTAGTTAGTTAGTTAGTTAGTCGCAGTTCCAACTTCACAGCAACGGGTCGTCCCCATTATGCTCCGTTCCTGTGCCAGTGAATATCACACAAAACGCTCCCCACTGCCCAATGTGAAAAGTGGAAAAGACAGGAGTCTCGACCAACAACAGCCCGCACAGATACACTGTGCATAATGCCGCCGCCAGAATGTCAACACACCAGTCCCCCACGAAACACCCAATTCATCTCTGATGGAATTGGCAGTCATTTTCCTATCTGGATGTTTTCCTAGATGTTCACCTACACAGTCCACGAAAAAAAAAGTTCATCACCGACGGCAGTGGCAGTCAACCAGAAGCGCAGCAGCCACGCATTTCTGCATAAGGCAAAAACCGGTCAACCCTGGGACATAGCCACCTGCCATCGCTCCGAACATGCAGTCACGTCTCCCCCCCCCCCCCCCCAAAAAAAAAAAAGAACTTGGGCAGATTCAAAAGCACTTCACACGAAACTCACAGCTCACAGTGTCGCGTCACGCACTCACTCAGTAGCAGGGCGACGGAACCATCAAGCCTCCTTAGTCGTCTCTTACGACATGCGTGGTAGGCTACAGTGTTACTATTCTTTGCTTCCCTTATGGGCTAGATTTTAAAGTGCTGAGACTGAAGTGTGAGAAGACCTGAGAGATAAAGACCCAAACTGACGTCATGAAAATGCTATCTTAGATTATAAATGTTACTAAGACTAAAGTGTGAGAAGCACTTGAAGATATAGACAACGACAGACATCATGAAAATTCCATCGTTAGATGATAAAGAGCTGATACTCAAGTATGAGAAGCACTGAGATTTATAGTCACCAACTGACGTCATGAAAACGCTGTTGTTAAATTATAAAAGGTACTGAGACTCAAGTGTGAGAAGCACTGGGAGATATAGACACCAACCGACGTCATGAAAACGCTATCCTTAGATTATAAATGGTACTGATACTCAAGTGTGAGAAGCACTGGGATTTATAGTCACCAACTGACGTCATGAAAACGCTGTTGTTAAATTATAAATGGTACTGAGACTCAAGTGTGAGAAGCACTGGGAGATATAGACACCGACTGACGTCATGAAAACGCTATCGTTAGATTATAAATGGTACTGATACTCAAGTATGAGAAGCACTGGGATTTATAGTCACCAACTGACGTCATGAAAACGCTGTTGTTAAATTATAAATGGTACTGAGACTCAAGTGTGAGAAGCACTGGGATTTATAGTCACCAACTGACGTCATGAAAACGCTGTTGTTAAATTATAAATGGTACTGAGACTCAACTGTGAGAAGCACTGGGAGTAGACACCAACCGACGTCATGAAAACGGCTATCGCTAGTGACGTTGATTAGTTATGTGCTGTGTGAAAACGATCAGTTCAGATTGAGAACAAGCGCTTGTTTTGACTAGGCTTATGAAAACACCGACCCCCTCTGCTTCCCTTCCTATTACGTATTTTTACATTTGTAATCATGTTTTTTTTCCCTATAGGTGATTGTTTTGTAATGATTGTTTGATGCTTGTTTACACGCGCTTTGAAAATAGCGATGCTTTTTATGTCTATCTACTTTATCGACAGTTCGCTACACACCACCTTCATATTAGTTTTGTTTTCTTCGCTTCGTTTACTGCTATTTGTGAAACTATTTGCGTTCTTCCTGCGTGTCTTTCGCCTTAGATCTTCGACTGTGAAAAACATATGTCTAGTCCACTTTGTCTATCAAATTTACTGCATTGCCGTAGTTAGTTTTTTGTTGGTTTTCCCGGTTTTCTGACAATATATTTTCAACTGGTTAAGAAGTGTTCGTTCATTTTTAGTGTATATTGTTTTCTCCGATAACATATTGATAGTCATTGCAAGTATCGGCGTGCCTATATTCTTACTTGCTTCTGGTTGTTATTTTCCAATTAATTTCCACCGTCTTTCTCTTTGTTGTGCTGTCATTCATATATTATCTGTCAATATAATTCGTTGGTTAATCGTGAATGTATATGCTTCATTATTGTTTTGATCTATTTCTTGCTGTATACACTCGTATATTATGGTATATAACTTTTGAGATAACGAAAATTGAAGAAGTAAAAAAAAAAAGAAGTTAAGAAGAAGATAAAGAGGATGAAGAAGAAGATGAAGAATACGAAGAAGAATAAGAATAACAAGTGGAGGAATGCTAGGAGAAGGAGGCGACGAAAATGTCAACGTTCATGTATCGGGTAACTGATTTAAACGTGCTGATGTTACGAATGTTCAACCCGTGGCGAGATCGCGTCGATTGGTGCTGCGTTCATACGTTTATCACACGACAACCAAGTGGTTATGCGATTAGTGTAAAATAACACGAATTCATGCAACTTTACAGAACACAGTTGCGGAAAACACAGGATGTTGCGGCTATTAGCCTTCATTAACAAACACTTACTCACAACACACCATATAAACACTGAACGGCCTCTAAATTAATTACACTATGGCATAATAACCAAAGGAGAGGAAAAGAAATATGGAAATTTAAAAGAGAAAAAAAAAAAACAGAACAATACAAATAAAATTTAAACTGAACAAAATGTACTAATTATCTCAGAATCTCAAAATGTGAAACAAGAATCTTCACGTTGATACTATTAAATAAACAACCGTGGGAGCCTGTGGTATAATAGGAACGGGGGTAGGGAATGAGAACGGTCCAGTGAAGATTCCAGGTATGAAAACAGAAAGAAAAGTGATGCGGGGAGAAAAGTGGAACCTCTGGAGATATCATGTACCGAGTGTGAAACTACAAAGGAGTGCCTTGGTGGATATCAATACAATGCGCGAGTGCGCGCGCACACACACACACACACTTACACACATACACGTTCACACACCAGCAAACGCCCATAGAATGAGCAAAGAGGGAAAGAAGGGAGGAGGAAGAGTAAAGTACATGTGATATGCCATGTATGGTATGCGGAATGAGAGTCTAAACACGAGGCTTCACTCATACTGTTTTATATGAAATATGGTAAGTAAGGTTGATAGCTGTGCCACATATTGTAGGACCTAGTCTCCCAAAGCATTGTGTTATTGGAGTTGTACCGGGTGTATTTTTAAGGACTGTGGGATTTTTTAAAATATTGTCGTTCCAAGTTTTGAATTTACTTTTATGTTGCACGAATTCTACGGAGGGTGAATACAAAACTTGGAACGGCAATATTTTGAAAAAATCCGACAGTCATTAAAAATACACCCTATATATGATCAGACCACCCATAATACACACGACGTATTTTGGCGCAGCGAAGGATGATTGTTATACGGTGTGGTACTAATGCGTAACAACCAGGTTCTCTCTTGCTATGTTGAGTGCATATTCCACAGTGGAAAGAAATCATGGACAGGCGTGTACAAGAGACAGCACGGATGATGAATATACTCCAGCTTCTCTCATTGCTGTTCATCGAACACTTAAAGTAATAAGTAAGAGATAAATCATGGACATGCATGTAAGAGAAACAGCACGGAAGTTGGATATACTGTGGGTGTGTCCACCCCAGCTTCTCTTGTTGCTATTAATATATCGCCAAGTGTAGCGCGCACACACACACACACACACACGCACACACTCTCTCACTCATTCACCTCACTCACGCACGCACACACACACACACACACACTACATACGTACATATGAGCGTGCGCGCATACATGCATACAGGCAGACATATATACAGACAGACAGACAGACAGACAGACAGACATTTGCATGCACAGCATCATCAGTATGGTTGCTTCCCTGTTGGGGGATTGTTATGGACAGGGAGGAATAGTGATATCCATATAGATGCACACTATACTGCTGACTTTGGCGGTGCCGAAACGTGACGAACCAAAATATTGAAGATAGCTTCATACTTGTAGAGTTACACGGAATCTCTCAAGGTAGAAACAGGGTGGAAGATAACTATAGTTGGGACCAGGGGGAGGGGGGTTACAGCTGGAAGGATGGGGCGCAGAAGAAGATAATGCCACTAGTGAACTAAAACTGTGCTGAGAGTTAAGACCCTGTGGTGATAAGGAACTAATATTAAATTAGTACAACTGTACGGATCAGAAAAAAAAAAACACGGAGAAAAATTAAAACAATTGTTAATACACAGGAGCTGCTGGCCGATTAGCTAAGAAAGCCGGATTCTCCTTAGAGAGACCCGGGTTCGAATCCTCGGCACGGTATTGATTTCTTGTTTGTCGGAGGGGGGCGGGGGGGGGGGGGGGGGGAGACAACCTTAACCTGCACAGTTCGCGGTGACTGCACTAGACAACAAGTTAGTTGCATATCCGTTTTCAATGCGTTGCAGTCATCACCAGCATGTTTTGCTGTTGTGATCTCTTGTAAGTTTTACTTTCAGTATTTTGCCTTAATTCCTCAGTCTCAAGATCCTACCTTTGCTACACTGCAAAGTACTATAGGCAGTAGATGACAGTGAATACACCATCTTTACCGCTTCGATTGGTTCTTTCAACGTTCCAGTTGTTCCATATCCAGCACGAATCATCCTCTTCAGTCTCTCCAAGTTGTTTTAATGCTCGAGTTCTCGCTGTCCCTTTATGTCTAGCTGGTTGAGCACGACGTACACGGAGGTGGACTGTATAGAGTAACATTATACACAAGTAACATTTGACTGAAGATGTGCCACTGAAATAAAGAAATTTTTTTTTTTTTCCCCCGCGTTTCCATCCTGTTTCAGGATATTGCGGTCAACACCAGCATCTTTCAGCTGTATGTTGATTCCTAGGCTAGATTACGCTCATCAGCACGCCACGACTTTCTGAGCGACCGGCTCCATACTCTCATAAGTCACTTTTGCGATTCGAACCACTGCTAATTCTCGTCGCGTCACGTGACGAGAGTATTCGGGGTTAGCGGAGAAAGCTACTAACTTCTCGGCCATGGAGCCGGCTGAAATAAAGAAATAAAGACAAGAATTGCTATATCCAAAGATTATGTTACAAACAATGAACAATATCATTTGTCTGCGTCTGTGACGTGGGTGTGTGGAAGAAGTCTTCCACGGAGTTCCATAAATACATCAATGAGCCAGCTGGCGCCCGTAGTGACGTAAGGGATATCCCGTTATGTGCAACCCTGCGGCCGTAACTCCCTCAAAAAATACCAACTGTGACCCCATATGGACAACAACCACCTTCGGGTTAATAAACTTGTGAGGGTAAAACCGTGGGCAGCTGCTTTTGCCGCTGACTCAATCACAGGACTATCATTCTGAGCCGGTGATGGACCCTACTGTAACTTCTCCTTGAGGTTGAACGGGGTAGGGCTAATTGTAGAATCGAAATTAACTCCCTAATCCCCTTCTCGCGTGCCCCATGTTTGTGCTGGATATCACCACTACGTATTGTTATTAAAGCTTGATTCTACTGAATGTTATTGTGATGCTTAGCTCTAACCAAGTAACTTTGCCACCTTTGTTACCTAACTTCTTTTTCTTAAGTATATACCAAGAACATGAGCCACAGTGGCGTTAAGGCTAGTTCAGTAGCCTGCCAGATCGGTGAACCTGGATACAAACCCTATGAGACGTGATCTTATAGCTAAGGGAACGACTCAGCGTCAAAACACGAGTATCAGAAAAGCAGGCCATGATCATATAACTATAGTTAAATTTTGAATGCAATTAGGGGAACTGCGGTAAAATAACACAAAGTAATGCAGCTTTACAGAACACAATTACGGAAAACAAGACGTTGCGGCGACTAGCCTTCATCAACAAACAAATATACACAACACAACATACAAACATTTGGAAAAAAAACCACATTGACTACATTAAGGCATAACAACTATATATAAAGGCACCCATTGAATTCCGTTTCCGGTGGTACTTAGTAAGAATAATGAAGGTGAAAATGTACATCTATGCCTCACTCTTGTTCTTATTTAAACAACAGGGTTAAGCTGCAGTGTTTCCTCATGAAGAAATTTACACCTCATAACTCTATATGGTTTCGTTATTAAATTAATGATTTTTCTGTGGTATTCCAAAATACCTCATGCGTTTTCGAAGACATCCCCTGCCAGTGATGAACGTCCTTATCATAGTCCACAAAACCAATATAACGCCATAAGTTCAGTTATGCGCTTAGTTCTATTATTATGCGTACTGTAACCATCTGGTCAGTGTCGGATATATTTAGTTGGAAGACTGTCTGCACATCCCTTAGTATTTTGTGAGTGGCATCTCTTAATCTGTCTAGAATGGCCCTGCTTAATCCCCCCCCCCCTCCTTCTTCTCCTCCTCCACCAGGAACTGACAGTAACATTATTCCTCTATAATTTTCACACTCGTGTTGGTCCGGTTAATTTGACCGCTTCACCAAATATCTTTCTCTCCAGTCTGTTGGTATTTCTTCAGCCTCCCAGATTCTGCGAAATAATTTGTTCAATAATTCAGTCAAGGTCTTAATATTAGTTTACGCAATCTCTGTTGGGTTACCATCTCGACTAGCAGCTTTCTAATTCTTCAGAAGCTCGATCGCTTTACAAATCTCTTGTTTCTGTAGTTTGTCACATTTGACACACACACACTTTACTTCTGCAGACTGGATATCTGGTCTTCCGTGACTCGTCTATTCAGGAGTTTCTCAAAGTATTCAGCCCATCTGTTCAATCGATCTGTAATGTTTGTGAGAATTTTCCCATTTGTTTTGTTTCAATTGCCGGTCTCTCTGGCTGTGGGGTTACAACACTTTCTCTCTGTAATCCCGTTTATCACGCAGAGTCTCGCAGCGGAGCGAGAACTGAGGTGGTTCGACCCCCGCTCGTGACTTGCGGATACTGAGCCGGCCGCTCAGAAAGCAATGGCAAACTACTGAGCGTAATCTTGCCAAGAGATCAACAGACAGCTGAAAGATGCTGCTGTTGACAGCTAAGTCCTGTAAAAGGATACGCAAAAACATTTGTTTCAATTAGTCCACTTCATTGATTATATTTTCCTGCTGCTTCGTCTGCCTCTCTTCGCTAGGTCATCGAAATATTGTCTTTGATCCGCCCTTATCAACTTGCTACCTTATTTATTAGCTTCTGTGTATTATCCCTGAGTTCCCGCCTTCGTAGCTCTGGTTTTGCTACAATAATGTTACTGCTGGAGAAAAACATTCACATGTATTTTGCGGAATTCGTAGAGGTGTAGGGAAGAAGTGGAGAGCAGAGGACATAGTGGACGATATATAAATTGGTAGCTATAGTCAGGCCACATCGATTATTGAACCTGCTCCACCCCAGGAATTGCTAGTAATGTTAACGTAATTAATATAGAGGAAATTGCAAAATAAGAAATATAAACTGTAGCAAATACACATTCATTAATGGAAATGCAAGTAACTAAAACGGACATATAGATAAACAGCCAAGAAATAGTGCTCTTGAATCTAAAACTGCTTAGTTGTAATGCAACAGGCTTCAGTGTAGATTATGACAAACAATTTCCATAACCATAAACACATTCATGTAACAGCAGTAGACAAAACAGCCAAGAGAAACATACATTTAGCAATGGGTGATTTGTATGCAATGTTCCTCGAAGATGTAAATTGATTCTAGTAAACAAATAATAGCTAACACACATCAATAGCAACGTAAACAACGAGTGGTTATTAGCGAACTCATCTGACCACTGGAATAACCATACAGATGCCAGGGCACTCCCGATTATACAGATACTTTTGTAAGTATTGATTCACAGTGATATAAGCCTTCTTTTGTTTCTATGGGGCTTATTGTTATTTATTGTTCGTCGAACTACATTGTTATTGTGGTTTCAATACGCGTTTGATTGCTTTTCGTAATGTACATGCCCAGTAATGTCATGTGTCACGACAACAATGTCGAATAGAAACCAGCGCGGCAGCTTGGTGAGATTTCGGCTGCATTATTCACTCTGCTCATATGGGGAACAATTATTAGAATATTCTCCGTAGAACAGTTATCTATTCTGGAAAACAGTTTCAGATTTTAGGTTGTTTCTTATAATGATGGTTTATACCACTGCTTTAGTTTGTTACAGTTATGTTTTGGAGACTTCCGGTCACGAACATGGAGGATAGGCAGTGGAATGGTTAAGGCCTCTGGAGTGTTTATGCTCGTGGCCACTGTTTGCATTGGCATTTTCCTCATGTTGGACTGGTAGTTTATGGTTCCGTTGCCCTGCTACTTGAGTGCGTGGCGCGACGATGTGAGCTGTGAATTTCGTGTGAAATGCTTTTAAATCTGTCCGAGTTTGTGGACTGCGTGTTCAGAGCAATGGCGGCTGGCTATGTCCCAGAGTTGACCGGTATTGGTGCCTTATGCAGAAATGTGTGGCTGCTGGTCTTCTGGTTGACTGCCACTTCCTTTGACGATGAACTGTGTTTCGTGGAGGGCTGTTGTTTTGACATTCTGGAGACGGCATAATGTATAGTGAAATGTTTTTTACGTCTGTCCGAGGTGCTGTGGTGTGAACTGGATGCTCGAAAAATGGCGTAGCTGGCTAGAAAACATCTAGAAACGGAACAACAACATCTAGAAATATCTGCATGCATGGTGGCTAGTTGTGTCGCAGACGTGACCGGTGTTTTGCATTGTTTTCTAATGACTGCCGTTTCCATCGATGATGAACTGTATTTTCGTAGAAGGCTTTTGTGTTGGTATTCTGGCAATAACATTATGCACAGTGAAATGTTTTTTTTTTTTTCTTTTTTCTTTTTTTTTTTCATCTGTTCGAGGTTGTTTTGTTGTGTGAACTACATTTTGGAGACAAAATGGCGTGGCTGGCTAGAAAACATCTAGAAACGGAACAACAACATCTAGGAATTTAGACTTTGTAGGCTAACATCTGGTTGGAACAGTGACTGTCGCTTCCATCAAGGATAAACTGCATGTTTCGTAGAGGATCTTTGTGTTGGCATTCTGGCCGACGGCATTACGTACAGTGACAGTTTTTACATCTGTCCGAGGTTGTTTTGTTGCGTGAACTGCATTTCGGAGATAAAATGGCGTGGCTAACATGGGGCAGTGAGGAACATTTTATGTAATATTCATTGGCACAGGAACGGAGCATAATTGGGACGACCCGTTGCTGTGATGGCGGAACCGCGACTGAACTGAACTGAGCTAGTTATGTTTTGGAACATTACTTTAGATTACATTTTGTTATAGTTATATTTTGGGAGACTACTTCAGATTATGCCGGCTTCGTGGCGAAGGGATTTTGGGCACAGTTCATAATCCCGCATACCCGCGTTCGAAACACAGCTGCGGGCGAATTGGCAGCAGACTGCCATACGTTGGTATTTTTACGAAATGATATGGGTGCCGGTCGTTCAGAAAGCAGATGCAAACTACTGTAAGCTTTCCAAGAGGTCACAACAAAAATAATGCTTGTGTTGACTGCGACGTCCTGTAAAAGTATTTGCAACTAACTTTAACTTCAGATTATATTTTGTTATAATCACGTTTTTGGTTCACTGCTTCAAATTGCCGTTTCCGTGAAGGTTGAGTTGAGTTGAGCTAAGAACTGACATCACTACACTAAGGTTAACCCGGTAAACAAATGCCTGAAGAAGTCGGATGTGTCGGCCGAAAGGTGTAAATATCGCAGCTCTGCTGTAAACAAGAACAGCGCAGTTACGTCTAAAACAACATTCCTGGCAGAAGAAGAAGGAGTAGGAGGGGAGGCGGAGGAAGAGGAGGAAGAAGAAGAAGAAATTGCATTTTGTTAAATTTATTTTTAGCAACAATGTCTCAGACTACTTTTTATTATAGTTATGTTTTGCAAAAATAGTTAGTTAGTCGACAGATCATCCTCATTGCACATCGAACCATTCAGTCCATAAGTGCTCGGATCCCCTCCTCAGCAAATCCCGCAGCGTGTAGCGGCTCACGACACCAGTTCTGTGTTGGTTAATCAATCTTCTTTGGCTTCCTGCGTAGTGTTCTTGTTTGGCTTTTAATTTGCAGTTCTCTCAGTCTGACCATGGTTGTAGATTCACAGTCATCGCTTGGTTCTCGCAACAGTCTTACTTCTCGTAGAGCATTCAGAATGTCAGCCTGGTCCATAGCGCGTCCGCCCTCCACAGTAGCCTTACCTGCGAGCTCGTCAGCCCGCTCATTTCCTTGTACTCCCACATGCCCTGGCACGAAGATGAAACTAATCTTTGCCAGCCGAGACCGCTACAGAGACAGCAACCACTCTCTTCGGATCCACCCCATCTCTATCCGCTTGAGTATACTCATTGAGTCGCTAAGGAAACATGCCCTAGTGAATGTCTGTGTCTCGAGCCATGTTATTGCTTTACTTACTGCCATGACTTCCATAGTCTGGCTACTTGTGGTCTCAGCAAAAGCACCAGAGTCCTCCTTCACAATTCTCCCTTCGGCCTGCGCCGAAAAGCCCACGAGCTTCTCACATGTCGGACGACCGACCCATCTGTGTATACGACAGCATCACCGTCTAAGGAATTCTCGAAAATCAAAGCTTGTACTTCCGCATCCACAGCAGCCGGATTTTCTTGTCTGCATTTTCTGCCTTGTTGGATGCAGACTGAAAGAGACGTACAGAAATCTGTTGGCACTTGTACCCACTCCTCACCAGGTTCTAAGTCCTCAAGTGAACATACCTGTTGAAGAATGTCCTCGGCTTGACCCATCCACGACCTTCCTTTTTTTAACATACTGCCCTTCACCTTCCTAATTTCACTATTCAGAGGATGTTGTGTGTTTGCGTTAACTCTAGGGTAGGCACGTGCTCTGCAAATTTGTATTCTGTCTTCAATGGTTGGAAAATCATGAAGGTAGCGCATCGCCCTGCATGTTGTATCTCTTGTACATCAAGAATAATGCGCATGGCTTCGTTCTGTATCCTTTCCATCCTTTCTATCTGCTTACGGCTGAAAGTCAGGATAGCCATCGCATACTCAAAAACAGACATGACCAGCTCTTCGTACAGAAGACATAGATGTTGCTGCTCACAGTTTGCTGCCGCCATCACCTGCATCGCAGCCAAACCCCGGCTTGGCCTTTGTTATCACCTGGTCTATGTGCTCGATATAAGCAAGGCTTCGATCAAAACGTATCCCCTGGTAGTTCATTGCCTGCGTTCTTTCCACAGTCTTTGAACACAGCTTTACAGTTGGTGTTGGAGTGTTGACAATATGATTATTCAAAGAGAACCATGTCACTGTTGCCTTTGTTGGGTTGACCATTGCCCGAGCTTCAACACACCAAGTACTTATGTGATCGAGTATGGTTTGTAGTTCCGCAGCAGCCTGATCTTTATCCTTACCCTGACGATACACTAAAACATTACCGGCATATGACAATGTCCTCCCTGGTCCCGTGATCTGTTCGCTGGTGATTCTCACAGTGTGGGCGTTGAACAGCACTGGAGATAATGGTGATCCCTGTGGTATATATTGGATATATTGTTGTTGGTTCTGAAGTCCAACTGCCACATCTAAAAACTACTTTCCGTTGGAAGAGGGCTGCAGCGATCCAACTCAGGAGGAAAGGACTTACCTTGAGTTCAAGAAGCTGAAGTATTAAAAACTCCAATGGCACTCTGTTGTACGCGTCCTCAAGATCCATCGCTGCCGCAAAGGTCTCAACGCCTGAGTGGAAACCTTCATAGACGTCATGGGCAAAACTTGCTGCATTGGTCCAGATTTCTCTTTTTGTAGGTGGGAAAACACCTTGCCTCTCTAGCTGACTTGATATTTTTCTTGCAATTAACTTCTCCAGCTTGCCTATTGTATTCTGCATGGTTATTACTCGATATCCCTGAATTTGTGTGTGGTCTTTGCCAGGCTTCGGCAAGGGAACAAGATAGCCGTGTAACCACTCCTCCATGACGCTAGCACTCCCTATACTGTTGTTGTATATGTCTGCTAGTTTCTCTAGCTCGTTGTCGGTACACCTGCTGATGTCGTCGTATCTTATGTTATCTGGCCCTGGAGCGCTGTTTTTTGATCGTCGAAGCACAGCCCTGATTTCTTTCACTGTCACTGTGTCTGTATCCGAATTGTTCTGGGTCTTGCACCTGTCTGAAGTGACCTCCTTGGGAAGATTTCGGCCTCTCATGTCTGTCTGGTTACTCTGCTCTAGATATCGTTCGAATAGGGCCTTGCCTTTGTTCTCGTCAGTCCTCTGCCAGATGAGGTCAGCACCTTGGAAGTCAGAAATTCTCTTATTCTTGACTATCCCGCTCAAGCTTTTATGTAGTCGCCAGAACAATTTCAGTGACTTGTCTGTGCTTACTCTTTGACACACCTCTGCCCATTTTTCACTTTTAACCACCATAATCAGTTTTTTTGAAACTGCTTACTCTTTTCTAAGTGCATGCAGGAACTGGGCTGGGCAACTCTGTTCTTTTTGGCGGTTTGCCATTTCCTTACAGCACTACGCGTAACCACCCAGGCCTTCTCCACCTCACAATTCCACCAAGGTGGGTGCTCCCAGCTTTTTTCCCTGCCCTGAAGCTTTCTGCGCTTCTCGAGCCTTATTACACTCACCACATCTTGCCCTGTACTGTCATACTGGAAAGTCTTGACCGTTGACTTGTGCTGTCTGGTTCTGCCTTTCTCAACCAATATACTGCAAGGGTGGTGGTCGCTGTCGTGGCACCCTAGGACACCCCATCTACACACTGTAGTGAGTCAAGGAGAAACCAGCGCCAGGTCAATAGCACTGCCCTCATCACCTGGGCGGCTTGCTGTCCTGGTGACACAGCCACTGTTGATACAAACCAGGTCAATGGTTTCAAGTGCACTCTCTAGCCCCTTTTCCTGTGCGTTGGAGGAAATGTTTCCAAATGATCTGCCTTTAGCGTTTAAATCGCCACAGAAAATAAAATTTCTCTCGTGACCTATTATGTCACTTAAGCACTGCCACTTCTGGGAGTCCATAGTCGCGTTACGGGCATAAACATTCACCAACACGAATGGTAGACCGGATTTAACTCTAACCGCTTGTATTTTTATGTCGTCATTGTCCCAACTGGACATGTCTAGCTCTGAAGCCACCGAACTCGCGAATGAGAATCGCCATTCCCAGATGTCGCCTGTTGTAGAAACATTGGATGCCGGCTATTATGGAGTAACTGATCACCCAGTCTCGTCTCCTCAATGTCGTTCCTAAATACCAGGTTTTCTAGAATAGGACCCCGTTGTTTTACACTGGCACATTTTTACATTGTAAAAATGTCTCAGACTACTGTTTGTTATAGTTATATCTTGTAAAAATGTCTCAGACTACTGTTTGTTATAGTTATGTTTTGTAAAAATGTCTCAGACTACTGTTTGTTATAGTTATGTTTTGTAAAAATGTCTCAGACTACTGTTTGTTATAGTTATGTCTTGTAAAAATGTCTCAGACTACTGTTTGTTATAGCGATATTTTCCCAAGCTTAGAATATTTTAATCTGAGTTCAATCTATACAACTGCGTGGATCAAAATCACAGCGAACGGCTACACCAATTGCTAATAGACTGCACACATTCATTAACTGGTGTTTGCTCAGAATACAAAGACTAACATGGAATGATACAATCATTAATCGGAGCTTAGGGAGAGATCTATACAGATCCTTCCCAATCATGAGGTCGAAACAGACGCTATCTCTGGTTAGGACACACATTGAAAGCATCTGGTAATAATATAACTAGGATGTCCTTTCTCTGAACCTACAGGACAAGTAGGTCCAATTAAAACATACGGATAAGATAATTAGAAACAGAGATGAATGGTATGGGGAGGACATGGAAGGAGTTGCAGGCGATAGCAAAAGATAGGATAGCTTTACGTGAATTGGTAGAGGCAGTAAAAAGCAGCAGGAAATAGTCATATGTTGTCGCATTGCTTCATAATACAGTTTTTCAGTGTAAAGTGTTTCTTATAGTTACGCTATGTAACACTCCTTTATATTACAAAGCGTGTATTTGTTCATGTTTTGCTGCACTTATTCTGATTAGTTTGTTATAGTCATGGTTTGGAACAATTTCTTCAAATTACAGTTTCATATAGTAATGTTTAAAAAACTGCCATTGCCATGAGGGGGCTGCCTTGTCTCCGGGTCTCTCCTTGTACTTCCGCAGGAGATTGATATGGAAAATCTTCGACTTTCCCCGGATCCGGATCTGAAAGTTGGTTCTGGATATCACCTTTTCCACGGGAAATGGTCCTTGCCAACCTATCTTCAGTTTGTTGGTTCCCGTTGGGAGTAGCAAAAAGACTTTGTCTCCCATCTCTAGAGATCTATCATTAGACCTACGGTTGTAGTAAGCCGCATGTCCTTTTCTGGCCTTTTTCAAGTTTTGAGTCGCCAGAGTCCATCCCATGTGAAGTTTTTCTTTCAATTCCTCCACGTATTTATAAGAGGAGATCACTTCTTCTGACGTCCCCTCCTTAGTCCAACTCCTCAACATGGCTTCCAACGGTCCCTTGATTGGACGATCAAACAGCAAAGTAGCGGGTGGTAGTCCTGTTGAACCATGAGGTACTTCCCGATAGGCAAAAAGTGCTGCTGGGATATATTCATCCCACCTATCAGGTTTTTCCTGTGCCAGTTTCCGGAGCAATGTCATCAACGTGCCGTTGAAACGCCCTACTTGTCCATTGCGCTTGAGGGTGGTAAGGGCTGGTATGTATATGGTTAGAGTGGAACACCCTAAATACCTCCTCCATTAATTTCCCACAAAACTGGGACCAATTGTCCGTCAGAATTTGATCAGGGAAGCCTAATATAGTAAAGGTCTCCATCAGTGCTTCCGCCACTCGTTTCGAGTCAATTGTGGTCAATGGTATGGCTTCACCCCACATTGTACAGAATCCACCATTGTGAGTATGTACATGTTCCTCTTCCTAGTCCTAGGAAGTGGACCCACGATATCGATGGCTACCCTCTCGAAAGGAGAGTTCATGATGGGCATTTCACCCAAGACCACCGGCGCTGCCCAGTGTTTCGGTGCCACCCTCTGGCACTCATGGCATGACTTCACATACCAACGCACATCACCGGTCATTCCCGGCCAATAGTAATGGCAGGAAATTCGCTGCATGGTGGCAGCAATACCCATATGTCCACTAAAGGAGATGGTATGCCCCATATGAAGAATTTGGGAACGGTGAGCCTTCGGGACCACCAACTGACCGTGTAGGTTGTCTCCCCTTCCGGCTCTCCTGTAGAGTATCCTATTCTTCATGTAGTACTACCCCCGTTTTGGTGGATCAGCACTTCTCTGCAGCTTCTTGTAGCAAGGACGTAAGGTTGCATCCTCACTGTGGGCAGTTCGCAACTCCCCCGGCAGTGGGTTAGTAACAATTGCTTCTGCCTGATCCATTCTCTTCTAAGAGCGAGTCTGAATTGCTCCCATATGGATTGGCTCCCTGGGCATTCCCAGAAAGACATACCGGCAACCGAGGATGACGGGAAAAATGTCAATACAGTCGGTCAATACAGCGGCCTTGATTGTGCCGGTGACATATCTTGACCGAATCTTCACTTCGGCAATTGGCAACTTCATGGCTACAGCACTCTTCTGTGCAGGCTGTATCTCCATGGTCTACCTGTGAATTTTTCTGGGTGTACCAGATCCGCAGAAATCACGGCCTCCCCGTCCATACCAGTGTCGTATAGACACTCAACTTGTCGGCCGTTAACCTCTATCAAATTCCACTGTAGGTGGCTTATCCTGGTCTGGAGTCTCTTACTCGGCCTCGACCTGTTCGGTGGTCTCCACCTTAGGTTTCCCTGGGCACACGACGAAATGAGAATCTCCTGAGTTAACCCTGCAGTCAATAACATTATGCGTGTTCAACCTGCAGTGTTTGCACCATTTCCCTGTCCTAGATTTTCTCGTGCCGAACTTTAGTGAGCTCTCCTGGTGGGGAGCTTCCTTGTCGACCTTGGTATTTTCAGTGACAACCTCCTTTGAATTCACTTGACATGCCTCGAAGTGAGGGCTCTTAGCCTTCGATTTGCATTCCCTCGTATTGTGAGAGGGTGACTTACAAATCGAACACCACTTCTCCGACCACGGTCGTTTTGGTGTAGATCTCAAGGTGCTCTTGCTTCCCTCATTCGTCTTCTCCAAACTCTCCTCTGAAGTTTTTACATAAGGTTCCCCTTTCTTGGTTCCTGTGTTTTTGGAATTCTTCCGGTCCTTTTTCTCCTAACTTTTGGTGTTTGTGGGAAGGTGTTCCCCCGCCTCGCCATGTACCTCGACGAACCGTTCTGCCAATTTCGTCACAATGTCAATACGTTTCGCTCCTTGTTCTCCCAGGAATGTCCTGAGAGGTTTAGACATTTGCTTCCGCAACTGGTCGACTACCATGAGCTCTTCCAGACTCTCATAGTCATGCACGAACCCAGCCAAATCCATCCACTTATGGAGATAGCATTTCAGACGCAGACTGTAGGCGGCAAACAACTCTACCGGTTCTCGTTTTGCTGCTCGAAATTTTTTCCGGTAGGTATGTGACGTAACTTCGAAACGTTTCAGCAGAGCCGTTCTCAATTCGTCGCAATTGTTCTCATGTCCTGGCGGCAGGCGAGAATAAACCTCGTAACCGGTCCCGCGTAATCCCTGGGACAACTTAAGACACCATTTGTCACAATCCAGACCCATAGCAACAGACATGGCCTCTAAGCGTTGTACGTACTGATCGATCTTCTCTTTGTCTTCCTCATAGACCGCTGGAGGAAACTTCCTAGCATGGTAACTATGTCCACCTACTGGGGTTGAGCCAGGGAGAGAGGAGTCTCCCACTGCTCCCTCAGTTTCCCCACTAGATTGCCTCTTAAGCTCGAGTTCCCGCATTCGGTACTCGTGCTCCCTATTCTGAGCTTCTTGTTCAGGTTCCCATCTCCTAGCAGCTTGCTCCGCTTCAAGATTCTTTACAGCTTGCTCAGCTTCTAGTTGCCTAGCAGCTTGCTGAGCTTCATGTTTCTTAGCAGCTTGCTCAGCTTCAAGTTTCTTAGCTGCTTGCCCAGCTTCAAGTTCCAGCCTTCTAGTGGCTTGCTCAGCTTCTATCCTCTTAGCTTCTAACTCAATCTTTCTCAATTCCATCTCGGCCTTCCGATCTTCCCTTTCTGCTTGACGAAAATCCCTCTCCACATCCTGTATGTAATAATAACACTGGGCCGTGAGTGCACAGAATGGGCAGCGGGTCGCACTGAGTTTGAAGTGCAACAGCTGATCCAGAGCAACACATATCAAGGTGACATAGTCATCTACACCGATGGGTCAGTGGTGAGAAACATACTGGGGCTTTATTGCAAAGGCTAATGGGCGTGTCTTGAAAAAGGAGAGTCTGGCATATGAGACTACGACCTCCAGCATGAGAATGGAGGTGGAGGCAGTAACATCGGCATTCCGGTGTCTAGATGAGACTACTGCACCACACGTTGTATTCATTACGGATTCAAAGAGTATGCTTAGCAAGGTGGAGAAAGGAATGTTTCGTGTGAAATGTCTCTCGTCGCTTCAGAGGTCACAGATCGTGAGAACTGTATGGATATATGGCTAGTAGAACTAGCCAGGTTAATAAGTTCCCAAGGTGCACATATTCATTTTGCCAAATGTTCCGGATTTGGGAGTATCCAGTGAAACATTCCTCAAGCGGTGAAATATACCTGATAATAAATTTCCTCAGAAGTTATGAATATCCACAGGGCAGATTAACTTCAGGAGTTATAAATGGCCATAGTTCAGATAAAGTTCAGACGTTATACATATCCACAGGGCTGGTAAACTTCAAGAGTTATAAATATCCAAAGGGCATATAAACTTCAGGAGTTATACACATCGATAGGACAGATAAACTTCAAGAGTCATAAATATCCATAATGATACCAGTCAAGGATGGAAATTATCCATACATGATAAACGACGGGCAGTAATAAGTTTCAGGGGGTGAAAAATATCCACGATAATGCCGTTCAGGTTTTCAAAATGTCCTCATAGATAAAGTTCAGGTTTTAAAAATGTCCAGGTGGAAACAATCCATGTTTTGTAAATGTCCATCTGGATAACTGCCAGGTTTCGACAATGTTCATAACCCTTCTCCTGAATTTAACAACTAGACATGAAGCAAGGACTCAGCTGGTGCATTTACTTGAGTAGTAGGTACATTGGTTTTGGCCAGCCCATCCTCTTATATACATTGATCATTCACTCAATAGACTTCTGTAATGTTGAGGTTGTCGTAAACTTAAAGAGCAAATAATATTAAGGAAATTCCGCTCTTACAGCAATATAAAGGCGAATCCTTTTCAGCATATGCCGATGAATCAGCCACTCCAAATGAGAACTAGAGCATTTGTACTATGCTTCAGGTTCGGCCAAGGCACAGTCCACCATCCTGGAGTCCAAAGAACCCCACTGTATGCAATACGGAAAATACAGCTTGTCGCTAGAAAAGCAATTCTCAGACTCCTTACAGTTCTCAATGTTAAAACCTTAAAAACTTCTCAATTCAATCCACACACTCGATTTCTTTTCATGTACCTTTCCTAGGCGCACTTTTAGCACGAATCATGACAGCTTGATGGGGATGGTGTATCGGAAAGGGCCGGGCTGGAAAAAGAGGTGTGGGGGGAGCAGTAGTGTTGCTATCTCCCGTCTTCTTGTCACCAACCAGATGGTCGTGTGGACGCAGTTTCCAACTCCTGTCAACTTCAAACGAAACGTACCGGCGGCTTAAGGTTGTGGTTAGAAAATTGGGCTTGGCCTCGAATTAATATTGTGACCTCTGAATACACAGTTTAATAGGGAATCCAAGTGTCGTTGATAGGCAGACAATATTTGAAATATGTCACGACTCATGATGTAATGCTCTTTTGGTGATATGTACAATAAAGTTAACATTTATGTTCATTTGACCTAGCTCCGCGGGCCGCAACATGACCCCCGGCGGGCCACATGTGGCCCGTGGGCCTCGTGTTGACCACCCCTGTTATAGTTTGTTATTGTCATGTTTTTAAACACTGCTTCGGATATTCTTTGATGCCAAAAAGTATACCCGTAAGGACCCCCCCCCCCCCCCCCCCCCCCCCCACACACACACGAGAAAATCGCTACACTTACTAACACTGTCATAGATTCTATCTGGTCATTAATAGCACCAAGCCGAAAGTTGTGAGTAGATGACGCGATCGTGACGTGCAGACATTACAACACACACCTTAGGAGATGATGTCTTTAATCCTGAATATAGCTGGGTGTAAAACTCACAGGCCACTGTCCTCATATGAAATCATTGGAAGTGATTTGAGAGTGCTGAAGGGTTACAACAAAGTCCCAGTGACAAAACTTGCCAGTGCTTTCCTTCGCTTTATTGCATGAGAGGGCATTCGTTTTTTGTTTATTGGAAACAGGACTTGAACTGCTATTACTGCAATATCCATTAGCTATCTCACCGAAATTTGGCGTGACAGTAATTTCCCCGTGGCATTCATGAATACTTAAATATCCAAGGGGAATTTTTCAAATTTGTTCTTTGACCGGGCTTTCATTACAGCCGAGAAAGATAAATTGGTTTTTACAAATAGGATATCCATTTTATTTTACTCGACACGCGAATGAAATGATATGGTTCATTTTAAAGTGGTTTTAAAGTGAATCGCTATCAGTATTATGGACTCGGCCACTGTTTGAGGACAATCTGTGAAGTGTGCGGTTGATCATATTTTGAACGTTACATACTTAGAATAATCTAAGAGCCAGACCTCCAATAGGGTTATTATTTGAAAAAAAGGTCATCACAATGCGATTTCATCTCTTCCCTGTAAATCAACCATCTTCTACAATTACCAATATCATCTCAACCATAATCTACATACCTGCCGAAGCAATTATACGTCAGTCGGCTGCATAGTCCAGCAAACTACAGTCATACCCACAGGAATCTTATTCGTGCTGACCACATACGAACCCGCCTCCTCCAGGAAGGTTTCTTGTCGAATGTTCAACCTAACAATAATCTGTCACTCCGCATAGACTGTCGTTTTGTGTGTGTATATACCTTGTCATTGTCGTATGTCGATGTAAATCCGTGACATTTAAAAGGTGTTTCATGTGTGGAGCAGTAATCTGCATGTTGATATGTGGGGGAATTTCCAATTATAAGTAGATCCGTATCATTGTGATTCAGATTATTACTATCAAGGTACCATAACACCTCGCTAACATTCGGGCGTGTGTTATAAGTTGTGTTAAGTCCAAGCAGACATCACATCACCCGGGACATTCCAATACATGCTCCGTCCTTTTCTTCAACAGCCAACATAATGTAAGTGAGTATATATATATGAATTAAATGAGATGCTCCCCACTAGGAGCTGGGCGAAGCCGGGCCGGGTATATACACTAGCTGACCCGGCCCGGCTTCGCCCAGCCCCTGGCGGGGATCTATCTATCTATCTGTCTGTCTGTCTGCTTGTCTGTCGTCTGTTTGTCTGTCTGTCTGTCTGTCTGTCTGTCTGTCTGTCTGTCTGTCTATCTCACCCGGCCCTGCTTCGCCCAGCTCCTAGTGGGGAGCATCTCATTTAATTCATATAAGTAGTCATATAAGCTCCCGTTCCCGACTATCTGTATGTCTGTCTGTCTATCTGTCCGTCTGTCTGTCTGACCCGGCCCGGCTTCACCCAGTCCCTCGTGGGGAGCATGTCAGTTATTTAATTCATATAAGTAGTCATATAAGCTCCCGTTCCCGACTATCTGTCTGTCTGTCTGTCTATCTGTCTGTCCGACCCGGTCCGACTTCGCCCAGGCCCTGGTGGGGAGCATCTCATTTAATTCATATAAGTAGTCATATAAGCTCCCGTTCCCGACTATCTGTCTGTCTGTCTATCTGTCTGTCTGTCTGTCTGTCTGACCCGGCCTGGCTTCACCCAGTCCCTGGTGGGGAGCATCATACTTTTTTTTTTTTTAACGAACGAAAATCTTTCGCAGGCCCGTCCTACATTCTGCCCTTCTTCTCTATTTCCTCTCATACATTCTTTCATTCAACATCTCTTATGAAGCAATTCTTTGGAAAAGTAACTTTTAACATGGGCATCATAAATACCCAATGTGGGTGTAACGCGTCATACATATGAGAATGTTAAAAAAAAAATTAATGTGCTGTTGAAGAAAAATAAAAAGATGAGTTAGAAAATTTTCACTATTTAAATAGATGCATTATTTTTATGAAAACGCCTTAAAGATTATATCATTATTTATTATAACTCATATGCCTGTAAATAACTGTAGACAAAGAGTTTATAAATCTTTGAAAACAATGCAACAATCTATAATAAAATAATAGCAATGTTATTAAAAGTTATGCCCCTTGAAATAACTTTTCTTACGTTAAGTCCCCTTGCTATATAGAAATGATAATGTAAATTTTAATATTAAATTTTAGTAAGTAAATAGCTGATTGTACACTAAAAAACTATGACAGTTGGTTGCACAGGAATGAAAAGAAAACATGAAGAAAATTTCATCTCAATCGGATGGACCGTTCGCGAACACATAAAGTACGGACCCACATACATTGTGTTTTACACACACACACACACACACAAACACACACACACACACACACACACACACACACACACATATATATATATATATATATATATATATATATATATATATATATATATACAGACCTACAAGGACTTGGAATCAACGACTGGCAAGAGAAGGTCAACCAGAGAGACGAATGGAGACGGATTGTATCTGCAGCAAAGAACCTCAATGGCTCGGAACGCTGAAGAAGAAGGATATATATATATATATATATATATATATATATATATATATATATATATATATATATATATATATATATATATATATTTTTTTTTTTTTTTTTTTTTTTTTTTCCGCGTTTCCATCCTGTTACAGGATATTGCGGTCAACACCAGCATCTTTCAGCTGTATGTTGATTCCTAGGCTAGATTACGCTCATCAGCACGCAACGTCTTTCTGAGCGACCGGCTCCATACTCTCATATGTCACTTTTGCGATTCGAATATATATATATATATATATATATATATATATATATATATATATATATATATATATATATATATATATATCATGTGCCATGCCGGAAAGCGTGGGCGGTCATGATTCGCCATTTCACTCGATCACCAGAGTCGTGGATCAGCTCAGTGTTCCTGTCTCGTCCATGCCATGTGGCCAAGCCATCCAGGTATTTTCCTCTCGGTCTTCCTCTTGGTCTGTTCCCTTCGATCTTGCCAGCTGTCACTAAGTTCTCCAGTCCATTTCTTCTCATAACATGTCCAAAAAATTTTGACTGTCTACGTCTAATTTCTCTAATCAATCTACGATTTTCATTTGTCTCTTGTAGTACTTGGTCATTGGTTTTTCTATCTGTCCATGGTATTCTTTGCATTTTCCTCAGAAACCACATTTCTGCAGCCATCAGATGTTTTTCAGCTTGACTGCACATTGTCCAAATTTCACATCCATACAAAAGAACAGGCTCTATGTATCCCCTCAACACTCTTTTTCTCGTTTCAATTGACATCATTTTATTGGTCAGAATGTTTTTCATCTTGCTAAAGGCTGCTTTCGCAATGGCGATTCTTGTTCTAATCTCTTCAAGGCATCTGCCATCAGATGTTATGACTGTTCCGAGATAATTGAACCGATTCACTTGTTGAAGAATATTCCCATTTACTTGTATATTACATTGTGGTACTTCGTTCTTCCTAGTGACGACCATAACCTGTGTCTTCCTACAATTTAATTCCAACCCCAGCTGCTCACTGTGTACAACCACAGCGTCTACTAATTGTTGCAAATCCTGTGCATTGTCTGCAATCAATACTGTATCATCTGCATATCTAATGTTATTTATGTTTCGTCCTCCAATGCTGATTCCATTTAGGTCTTCTACATTTCTGAAAATATTTTCACTGTATAGGGAAAAAAGATCTGGAGACATTACACATCCCTGCCTAACACCTCTCTTAATAGGTTGGTATTGTCCTACTTCATTATCAATTCTTATGGCAGCTTGTTGTTTCCAATATATGTTTTTTATAAGTCTAATGTCTTTCCCATCAATTTGTAGATCTGCAAGCATATCCACAATGTTGACATGTCTAACTCTATCAAAAGCCTTTGAGTAGTCAATAAAGCAAAGATGTATATCCTTGTTTACTTCTAAAGCACGTTCAATAACTGTTCGCAGCATATACACAGCATTTACTGTACCCTTTCCTTCTACAAAACCACATTGTTCTTCCCCTATTTCAGGTTGTATTTTCTTCCTCACTCTTTGCATGATAATTCGTAACAAAATCTTTGTGATGTGACTCATTATACTAATTGTTCTATGTTGATCACATTCTAAGGTTCCTGATTTCTTTGGGATTGCAATAAATACAGAATTACATAATTCAGAAGGTATATCTCCAGTATCATATAATGTGTTCAGCAGTCTAGTGACTTGCTCTAGTCCAAATTCTTCTAAAACTTTAATCATTTCTGTTGTGATGTTATCTGCACCAGGGGCCTTGCCAGCTTTCATATGCTTAAGAACATTTTGAACCTCCATCTTTAAAATTGCTGGTCCTTCATTATTAAATCTAATAGCATACTGTTCCTCTCTGTTATCATTATACAGGTCTTTCACATAATCTGTCCATACATGTAGAATCTGATCTTTTTCTATTATGATTTTGCCATCTTTAGTTTTTAGACAGCCTGTTGATGTACTTGTTCTTTTATTAGTAAGTTCCTGAATTCTTTTGTGCACTAATTTGGTATTTTGACTGTTGTGTTGTTTTTCAATTTCTAAGCACTTTTCCTCAAGCCATGCTTCTTTTGCCTTCCTACATAATATTCTGACTTGTCTGTGAATTTCTTCATATTTGGCAGGATTATTTTTGTTGAGTCTTCTTGTTTCCATTAAGTGTAAAATTTCCTCAGTCATCTATTTCTTACGACCCACTTTGTTTAATTTTGGAATAGTTGTTTCTGCAGCCACATTGATTGAATTCTTTAACATTTCCCATTGATCATCCACATCCTGGAATAGGATCTCTAGATCAGACAATATTTCAAATCTGTTCTGTACTTCTATGTTGAATTTGTTTTGTATTTCCTTGTCATTACTCAATGTACACAAATCATATTTAGTGTTCCCTGTTGTATACTTGACTTTCTTCAACTTTATCCTCAATGTTCCTGTGAGTAATCTGTGGTCACTATAACAATCAGCACTGGGAACTGTTTTTGCTACTGTTAGGGCGTTTCTAAATCTTCTGCTAATGAGAATGTAGTCAATCTGGTTTCTAATCCTGCTATCAGGACTCCTCCATGTCCATAATCTTCTAGGGTGTTGTTTGAACCAGGTGTTTCCTACAATCATTTCCTGTTCTTTTGCCCACTCTACTAGTCTGTATCCTCTTTCATTTCTCTCTCCTAAACCATAGTTTCCTACTGTGTATCTATCCCCTTGATTTCCTACTTTTGCATTGAAGTCCCCTATTATGATGTTTATTTCTGAATTTGTACATTTCTTTAAGGCAGACTCTATGTCATTATAAAATTCCTCTACACTATCTTCACTAGACTCTCCTGTTGGGGCATTTACTTGAATAACATTTATGTTAAAAGGTCTGCCACTCAATTTAACTAGTAATACTCTGTCCGACACGGCCCAATATCCCTGAACAGACGTTGATGTTTTCCGGTCCAAAATTATTGCCACTCCCCTATGTCGATCCTCACCTCCAGAATAAATAATCTTAAAATCTTTATGTATCTTGATGCCTGCTCCTGTCCATCTCGTTTCGCACATACCTAATATATTAATTTTTTCTCTTTGAATTTCTTGTGTTATGTTCTCTAATGTTCCGTCGTTGTTTAACGTCCTAACGTTCCATGTTCCTAATTTTAATGTCTCTGTCCTTGTCTTGCGATGATCAGTCTTTAAGCGAATCATAATAAACTAGGCAATTTCAAAGAGGTAGTTTGCCGTTGCTTTCCTCTATGGCAGTGACCATACTGGCCGGGTGACCGTAATCAGTGTCTCTCGAAAGAGAGAAAGCTTGCCGTCGCGAAACTCGAGACCATAACCAACAAATATCTGTCGGCTGCCCTCATAATTTCATCCACCACCTGCCTTCCGTGGCTTCTTTTGAACACTTCCAATTAACGAACACGAAATAACATCACATAATCCAAAGGAAAAACACTATCCACACGAATTTCACGGGAATTTCCATAGGGAATCCACAGAAAAACACTGAACAGCGTCTCCCTCAAGACAACGAGTCATCGCGTCGCCATTATATATATATATATATATATATATATATATATATATATATATATATATATATATATATATATATATATATATATATATTTCTGCTATGGAAAGTCAGTTAAGTTTTGGACAAAACATGACTGAAAATGGGACGACATTGAATGGACCATGTGTTTTTCTTATGTGTCTGACATTACTATAAAACGCATTTCGCACTCTTGCTTTTCAATCTGTTTTGATATGAAGCTTGATTGTGAAGTTTGACATGTTATTAAGGTGAGTCCTGAAAATGAATTCGAGAAAACGTTATACTGCAGCAGAAAAGCTATCAGTTGTAAACTATGCAGAATCTAACGGCAACCGTGCAGCATGTCAACATTTTTCCATTAACCAGGGCAATATTCGATTATAGTAACACAAAAACAGAGGCGCTGCAAGTATTGCCCAGTAAGAAAAAGGCGAATCGTGAAAGCTCTCGGAGTTACTAAAATTCATAATGAAGTTGAGATAAGAACATATATATGAGTCTGAACACATTGTAAATACCGATTAATCACCTCGGACTGTGGATATTTTTTGTCTGCCGTCTCTTGTTGGTCTGTTGTCTCTTTTGATGTCAAGTTCAGACAAGTTTCCTTATCATTCGCAAAATCTTGCTTTACCTTGCCAACATCGCCAAACTCGTCTGTGAACTGGGTTATGAAAACAGACGCTCCGTAACCACTCTTGGCCTGACGTGAGGATGTGATCATGTATAATTTCACCTGCTTTCCTGTATCTAGTAAAATCTTAATCTTGTTCATCTGTGTGGATAAATCATGGTCGCCAACTGTTGCTTGAACCCTGAACTCCCTGACTGCACTCGTTTGCGGCTTTTTCCTTGGCGACGGTACCACTGCATTTCTTTGTGATGTTATTTTAGAGGCTGTTAATGTGTTGATATTCGGTAAAGCTTGAAGTTGAAAGCAGTGGACTCCATGACTATTGTTGTGCGACACAAAATGCATCAAAATTATTATGTCTGTGCTTGCAACTAGACATGGGAAGGCTCATTCCACCGTTATGCTAGCGTGTACTGCAGACAGAGAAGGCTCCACTACAAGGAGTAACATTTCTAAAAGGTACAGACAGAGAAGGCTCCACCACAAGGAGTAACATTTCTGAAAGTCACTGACAGAGAAGGCTCCACCACAAGGAGTAACATTTCTGAAAGTCACTGACAGAGAAGACTCCACCACAAGGAGTAACATTTCTGAAAGTCACTGATAGAGAAGACTCCACTACAAGGAGTAACATTTCTAAAAAGTACAGACAGAGAAGGCTCCACCACAAGGAGTAACATTTCTGAAAGTCACTGACAGAGAAGGCTCCACCACAAGGAGTAACATTTCTGAAAGTCACTGACAGAGAAGACTCCACCACAAGGAGTAACATTTCTGAAAGTCACTGACAGAGAAGGCTCCACCACAACGAGAAACATTTCTGAAAGGTACAGACAGAGAAGGCTCCACCACAAGGAGTAACATTTCTGAAAGTCACTGACAGAGAAGACTCCACCACAAGGAGTAACATTTCTGAAAGTCACTGACAGGGAAGGCTCCACCACAAGGAGTAACATTTCTGAAAGTCACTGACAGGGAAGGCTCCACCACAAGGAGAAACATTTCTGAAAGGAACAGACAGAGAAGACTCCACCACAAGGAGTAACATTTCTGAAAGGTACAGACAGAGAAGGTTGTCCAGTAGGAAATGATGAAAATCAAAGCTGAAATGATTTTAATTTCAGGCGGCATGACCCGGCCGTGTCAGCTTTCAGACGTCGCTGTCATTATGCCGACAAAAAATGTACATGGTAAAACGACGGAATCAAACATACATTGGTGTCTCGTTATAGGTTCACCGACTCCCATAAATGTCGCAGAGTGAGTTCTTGCTGTTTGGAAGGAAATATATACATGTGTTCATACATTCTCCTATTTTGTTTATTCTTTCTCTTTCAATTACATCTAGTGCTTTGGACTGATTTTTGCGTGTGGAATAGCTTTCTCTATTACCAGTGTCCCTCGCCTTCAGGCGAACCCACTCCGACTTCAGGGGCACTTGTAATTTACGTCCCCAAGTCCAACTGACCGGTGTAGGGGTTGAACCAACTATCTCGGCACCAGCAGACCGGATGTTTAAGAGCGAGCGTTCTTATCCATTCGGCCATGCTAACCTCCAACCATTCTTCTATAAATTATATAATAAATTCAACTATAATTCATACAAAATCAATTAAATACAGAGCTGTGTTTCCAGACATTTTATGATAAATTCAGTTATAGCTCAAACGAAAACAATCAAATACAGAGCTATGTTTACATACATTTTATGATAAATTCAATTATAGTTCAAACAAAACAATCAAATACAGAGGTTATAGAACAACTAGGAATTAAAAAAGAAATGTTGATAACAGAAATTATAAAACAAAATATGCAAAGCAATATTTCGGCGACGTTAAAAGACATAACACTCTTATAAAAATCTTATTGGATGGAAAGGCTAAAGGCAAACGAGCAAGCTGTAGACAGCGATACAAGTGAAAAGATAACACAAGAGATGGACGAAATGCAATCTGACAGAATGTACAGTCAAAACAAGAGACAGACAGGGTGTTGGAGATCCATTACAGCCAGTAGACCTCCATTGTGGAGACGGCACGTGATTGATTGGTAATTTAACAAGGTGTCCACAAACTTCGTAGAAACTTGACGGCAGCGAGGACGAGGTTTTGTGTGAGAAAGAGCAAGTGTCCTCGGATTAAGATAATGACGATACTGATTATAATGACACCAGTAATGGCATTGATTCAGCAACACGAGACGAGTGTATGTCCAATCAGAGTGATGACGAGGCAATCTAAAGTACCGAACATTTCAGTGCCGCGTGCCTGTTGTGTATATTATTATACTTTCTGAAAATTGTGTGCGTATTACACACGAATTTCTACTTGAGGCTAAAACCTGCATGCTCATTATAGAACGAATGCGTATTATACGATAGGTGTTACGTTATAGCCAAAATGTTTCACCAAAACTTGGCTTGCATTGAGCTTGAGTGCTTACAGCAAGAATTATTGCTTGCTTGTGTTCGCTGGCTGTGATCTCCAGCGTGAAGTCCTGTATGCCGGATGAAGACATCCTGTTGTCCAACATCAGTGTGATGTCATACAGGACCTGAGGTTTGCGTGAGTATCCGTTGTTCCATGTCTGACTTATTGGTGTACAGACTGATGGTTCCTCGCCGTGCAGGCAGACACTCTCCGACTTCGGAGGAATCAACGATCCTACTGACTTCAGCCAGGACCCCGAAGGGACCTGTTGCCCAGGACGCTCGGCGAGGACGCGTCAATAGGTCTTGGCCAGTAAAGAACCCAGCCCTGGTGCCTTGGAAACACCTCTGCGTCCCAAGAATTATTTAGAATTGATACTTGCAGACGGGAGAACCAGAGTAGGCAGCGAACAATGATGTACTAGGGAAATGAATCAGTATATATACTCTTCGGAAGTTTAACCTAGAATTGGAGCCCGTATTATAGTGAAGTTGTTAGTAATAGCAATAATAACTGGTATCAAATTTTCAAATTTTTAGTTGTGAGCTCTGATGTCAGATTAGCATTGTTTAGATCAGATGAATGAATCTCTCTCTCTCTCTCTCTCTCTCTCTCTCTCTCTCTCTCTCTCTCTCTCTCTCTCTCTCTCTCTCTCTCACTCTCTCTCTCACTCTCTCTCTCGCACGCGCGCTCGCGCGCGCGCACACACACACACGGTAAGCTTTAGCAGAACACGATCAGAAGTGACAAAACTGAAAAAAAAAAAAAACAAACACATACAGCGTGCATGATGTGGGGGGGGGGGGGGGGGGGGGGGGTTCGGAAATTAAATGAAACTGTTTTGGACATTGAGGGGAGAGTGAACCAAACTGGAACATGAGACGCTCTGCCAGTGTCTTAAAATCGCGTTCCAGTGCATAGATCAGAAACACGGAGATGGGGAATTACCAGGCAAAAAACGTACACATACTCACACGTATATAAAGTTGTCACATATATAAGGCTGTCTCTTATACACATACAGACTCTCTAATTATCATACCAATATACACACATAAAAGTCGCTTAAAAGTCGACAGGGTGGACTTCATTGCACCGGGTTTTATCCCATATGGCTCGGTCTCTTTCCGCAGCGCGGAAAGCGTCGCACAAAGCACGAACTCCGTAGCTCTAGCGACGACCCACAGGAGTCTCCGAAAATATTAACTCGTGAACCGAAGGACGCGGCCCGGAATCGAACCCACAACCTTCGGAGCCCGAGTCAAACGGCTTGACCACTTCGCCACGGAGATCCCCATATATATATATATATATATATATATATATATATATATATATATATATATATATATATATATACACACACACACACATACACACGCACGCAAGCACGCGCGAACACACACACACACACATACACACACACATACACACACACAAGACTGTCTCTTATACAAATACATATTCTCTGACGTACTCACATATACACATACATAAGGCTCTCTAATACATATGTAAACTCTGACATATACTTGCATACACACACATACACATGACCATCTTTTATTCACATCCATCCATCCATCATGTGCCAGGCCGATAGTCATGAATCGCTATTTCACTGGATCACTTATTCACATACATACTGTAATTTACACACACACTTACAAGAGTGTCTGATACATCATACATACACACATACATACACAAGACTGCCTCATATACACATACAGACTCTCTCTCTCTCTCTCTCTCTCTCTCTCTCTCTCTCTCTCTCTCTCTCTCTCTTTCACTCACTCGTTCTTTCTGTCTTTCGCACAAAACTGTCTCTTATGCACATACATACTCTCTGGCGTACATATACTTAATATACATTTACTCATACAAACACATGACTTCCTCTTATACACAGTCTCTCTCTCTCTCTCTCTCTCTCTCTCTCTCTCTCTCTCTCACACACACACACACACACACAAACACAAGACTATCTCATACACATAATTCTAACACAGACACACACATACAAACACACATTCATACTCTCTAACTTACCCACACAGGCACACACACACAAGACTCTATTCTACACACTCTAATTCACACACGCGCGCGCGCACACACACACGCACACACACACTGCAGACACGATTGTTTCGCAACTCTGCCAGCGGCCTCTCTACGCCGAGTTGAGTGGTTCGATTGGAGGAGTCGTCGAGTGGGCCCTGGTGTCTAATAGAAGCCGGAGCTACCAACACTTGTTTCAAGCAGGGACCACTCGCTTTCATCTTTGAGACGGAAGATGTGGCCATGCGCATTCTCAGTTCCCCAAGACGCACTCGGATTTGTGTGTAGCTTCTAAGATAGATTGTAAAATTAGCCTTTCGTTATATTTATATCTCTAACTGTGTTAGTTGTCTGGTAGCTGTTGACATCTCCTAGTTCAATTCATGTGCATTATGAAAATTGGGAATTATTCACACATGTTTGCGCTGGGAATCAATGTGTCATCGGAGGACGTGTCTTTTCCACATAAAAAGTAAAATATACACAAAGCAACGTGAGTATCACCAGACCACAATACAGAAAATCAAATTGATCATATTTGTAGTGACAAGGAATTTAGATCATTACCACATGACATGACAGTTTTTCAGAGATACAGATGTACATTCCGATCTACATCTCCTGATAAGTAAAATAAGTTTAACTGATTCAATGCCGAAGGATAGTATATAGTCATATGTGACCTTCCATTTAGACAAAAGGACATTATATCGCCATAAAGGTGTCATCATGTTATGTGTCTTGTTTCGTGGTATTTTCCGCAAATTCAATAATGCTCAGTGAACGGAAATTACAATATAATACTTGTAATTTCGTACAAGCATGGAGAACAATGCAATGTAGGATAACTGTGAAATCAAGAAACTAAGGAACACATAAAGGCCACAGAATATGTACCAGGTCCTGTAACAGTTGGTAGACGAGTTGAGTACGGAAACCTGCTGGCAGTAGGCTAAACGCATTGGGAATAAATCATGTGTAGGCACTTCTTTGGAAACATACATGGGAACGAAAACATATTGCACGGATAACGCCCGTAACCATTTAAGATAGAAGAAAAGGGGGGGGGGGGGGAAATCAGATTGAAACAATAGCAAAATCAGCCGGGGGCGGGGGCGGAAACTGTTAAATAGGTACAGAGCGGATACTGGCTGATAAAAATAAGTATTTAGATGACCTAGCCGGAGAGGCAGAAGTTTGATGGTTTGCACATCCTTTACATGACATAGCAGTCAACCCCATCATTTTTTTTGGCTGTTCGTGATTCCTGGGCACGTTTACGTTCAGTAGTTTGCCATTGCTTTCGAACGACCGGCACCCATTACCATTTCATAAAAAACCAACATAAGGTGGTCAGCTGCCAAATCACCTACAGCTGTGTTTCGAACGCGGTATATGGGATTACGAACAGCGTGCGTAACCTCTTCACCACGGAGCCTGGAAGTAGCAGTAGCGAAAGGAAACAACCACAAGAAATAAACTAGCAAAATATAACCATCTAAGTGGAGTGATCAAAATAGTAATGGGAAAGTTCACACGACCACTTACAGTCATATGAACAGATGGGCCGAATACTTTGTAAAACTTCTAAATAGACCAACCCCAAAAGAGCGACCTCTTATCTAGTTTGCAGACGTGGAACTAGACATCAACTATGGAAAACAATCTAAAGAAGAAATTAGAAAAGTTGTCAAATTTCTGAAGGAATAGAAAGGTTGATTTATTTGGTTGTTTCAGGATTTGAGATTTAAATATTGAGCACAACCCACTACTGGCAACGCTGATCGTATTCTGGTATGAACCTAAGGCCTATCCACGTCAATGTAAACTGGCGTTGCCAGTAGTGGGTTGTGCTCAATATTTGAATAGAAAGGTGCTGATCCAAATAATATCCCAACTGAAGCTGTTGTTTTTAATATAAACACCTAAACTGAATTACCGCCAACGTTATTTGCTAGGCTGGGAGACAAATATCAGCAGACTGGAAAGAAGGATATCTGGTCAAATAAAGAGGACCTACATGAGTGTGACAATTATAGAGGAATAATGTTATTTTCGTTGTCACGGAGAACATTAACCAGGATCATTCAGGAGAGATTAAAAGATCCAATTGACAAACAACTAAAGGATGGCTTTGTTATTGACCAAACAGATACCGCACTGACCAGATAGCCAAATTACTCATAATAATATAGCAAAAACATTAACAATGTCTGGCCACTTTATATTGGATATATGGACTATGAAAAGGCCTTTCCCGGCATTGGTAGAGAATCTCTTTGAAAAAGCACTATCGTATCCCACATAATATAATTAACGTAATGCATGCAACATATAAGAACATGAAATGCAGAATTATTCATGAGGGTAACTTAATGGATACATTTAAAATAGGATCAAAAGTGTGCAGCGAGGCATGCCTTTTCATCTCCTTTATTCTTACTTACTATAGACGGGTTGAATAAAACAATGGCTGCAAGCAGGGATTGAATTCTACGGACTCTAAAAAGCTTGTTAATATACATTTCGCTGATGGCAATGCGCCCCTGTTCCACACTGATAATCAAATGCTTGGAATAAAATAAGTCTACAGATAATCAGAATAAACCAAGCAAATGATAACCCGATCTCCCTTGGCCAAACGGAACTTCAAGAGGCGAAATCATGCACTTGGCAATGTAGACAACGTCGGGAAAGAGATATTAAAATAAGAATGCAAAAAGCAAGAGAAACCTTCATTGCAATGTGAAATATGTTGACTTAAAAGAAATGAAATCTAGTACCAGCCTAAGAATATGTAACTGTGACGTTAAATAAAATAAGAGATGATATAAACAGGGAGCTACATGATGCCCTAAATATCGGTGGTCATGACATACCAGAGATTCGGTATGCTGATGACACAATATTACTCTCCACAACACAGAATGGTATAGAAAACCTAATAGCCTCAACCCAATTGAATAGTGAAAATCACAACTTATATCTTAACATAGCAAAAACAAAGATAATGCATACAGATAAAGCTACTATGGAGAAAGAAATATATGTTAATGAGGAAAAATTGGAGGTGGTGGAAAATTTTGAATATCTTGGGTCATTGATTACTTACAACGGTGACACAATGAAAGAAATTAAACGACGACTATCAATTGCTCTTCATAGACTAAAACAACTGAATAAATTATGGAGTGGGACAGAGAGAACTACAAAAATTAGATTTTTAATAGCATGCATCTTTCCCATTGCAAAATACGCCTGTGAAACCTGGACACTTACTAAACAAACTGAAAAGCGCATAGATGCACTTGAATATAAATGTTATAGACGAGTTCTAAGAGTATCTTGGGTAAAGAAAAGAACAAATGCATCCGTACTTCAAGAGCTGAATATTGAAGAAGGTTGGCTAGTAAAGACGATAAAACAGAAAATTGAAATATTTCGGTCACTTGAAACGTCATGAAAGTATGGAGAGAACAATAATGGAGGGGTAAATGCCTGGGAAGAGAGGAAGAGGAAGGCCAAAGAGAAGATGGGTGCAGTATGTGACGGATGATCTCCAGATGGGTGTATTGGACGCGGGACATCTTGCTTATGATCGAGAGGTTTTCCGGAAGGTTGTCATGGGAGCGAGGTTCTGCAAAGGACATGCTACTGAAAGAAGGAAGGTTAAATCAGTGCTACTGTATTGATAGGAGAGATAAAGAACGACTAAAGCAATGACTAATACGCTACAAACATTCAATAACTGGGCTTGCGCAGAATCGAAAGAAAGAAAAACAACTAAAATGTTATGACAGAATCACTCATATGGCGCTCATTGAGAGACTAAACAGTCTTCAGTGAAACATGAAGTGTTTTAAAGACGCTGGCATTGAGTAGGACACACCATGAGAAAACATATCAATAGTATGACTGAAAAGTCATTCCTTCTGAAGCCACATGCCAAAAGTAATAGAGGAGAGGTAAAAACACACAGAGAAGAGATTTAGAGACTGGTGAATAATATGGAGGGAGAGGCAGGAGACAGCAAAGGAAAGGAGGACTTCGCCTGAGGTGGCTGAGGACCTATGCTCCATTGTGAAGTAGAAGACACGGTGTAGGTTGGTTGATTGCTTATGCTCCATTTGGAGACAAAAGGCACAGGAGAAGAAGACAAGATGACCGTCTTCACTATCATTAATATACAATCTAGCTTGAATTATTGATAATAGTCTCTCGCTGACTTTCTCTCTCTCTGTCTCTCTGTCTGTCTGTCTGTTTGTCTCCTTCTCTCTCTCTCTCTCTCTCTCTCTCTCTCTCTCCCCCCCTCTCTCTCTCTCTCCCCCCCCCTCTCTCTCTCTCTCTCTCTCTCTCTCTCTCTCTCTCTCTCTACTTATTTGTTGTTTCTTTGAAATTATTGTAGACATGCTTTCTTCATTTGATTTTTATGTTTAAAGTTTTGTTTGAGCTGTTTGTTATCACCCCAAGTTCTGCTTGTTTCCAGAGCATCATAGCAGAGGTTCTTCCCATCTCCTTTGACTGTAGACTTTTCATTTCCCATCATGGGTTGATATTACTTTCTGTTTCAATGTTTTCCAATTCAATGTATTTATTATTCACTATTATTGCTGTGTGATTTCGCCTTTGTTGTTACTTCGGTATTGTTACTGGCGACATTATTCCGAACCATTTCACTATTGTAGAATGTTCTTTTCACCCCAGCTGGGATAGCACTAAAGTAGTGAGTGTGCCGGCTAACACGCACAAGGCTCCCGATTCGATTCTCAGTAGAATATGCGTGCTTTGCCTAACCATGTGCAAACTGGGGTCGATCCAGCCTCGTGAAATGAGCACTGGATATCTCTGTGTGGAGTGTAAAACAGGACGGTTGTATATGCTAGTTTTTGAAAGTAATTTGTGGGGATTAGACACACTCTCTCTCTCTCTCTCTCTCTCTCTCTCTCTCTCTCTCTCTCTCTCTATCTCTCTCTCTCTGTGCGCGCGCGCGCGTGCGTGCGTGCATTATGAATTAGACAAATTAACTATGTTTAGTAGTCAGCGTGGCCGAATGGATAAGGGCGCTAACTCTTAAACTTCCGGTGCGCTGACAATGGGTTAGTTTTGGGGAAGAAGGGGGGGGGGGATCGTTCCCTACAAGTCAGGTGGCCTTAAACATTGACTTCTCGTTCAGAAAGAAGTGGGAAACTGCTGAACGTAAAATTGTCTAGAAAATCAACTTGATGCTGTAGTTGATGGCATCGTCCTGCCAAGGACATGCGACATTTTGAAACTAATATTTAAATAGCAGACGTTCTAGAAGTGAAGCCATTGTGTGGATGCATGGTCATAGTGCCAGTCACAACATGACTCCTACAGAATCTGAATTGGATGTTAGATCTTGCACCTACTTCTTCGCCCCGTCGAGTGGCATGTGATGTTCTTTGAGTTAACTGGAAACTACAGCCTCCATAATTGTCTGTCTGTCTGCCTGTACGCGCGTGCAAGCTTACGTGCGAGCATGCGTATGTGTGTATGCATGCATACATGTCTGTGTGTATGCATGCATGAATGTATACTCATCTGTCTGTCTGTGCGTTGATGTATGCATGGTACACATGCAAGTGTATGTCTGCCTGCCTGCCTGCCTGCCTGTCTGTCCGCTTGAATATAAGTACGCATGCATGTCTGTCTGTTTTTAAGCGCAGTATGCAGACTTTTGCGAGGCCTGGTATCATGCCCGTGTTTCATAAGCTAATAACGTAATGGGCTAGTTTGCGGTTATGATGTAATGGAGCTATTTTGAGATTACAATGTAATGTAGCTAGTTTGAGTTTACAATGTAATGGATCTATTTTGGGATATGATGTAATAGGGCCATTTTGGATTATGATGTAATGGAGCTAGTTTGAGGTTGTAATGTAATGGAGCTATTTTGAAGTTACAATGTAAATGGGCTATTTTGATGTTATGATGTAATAGAGCTAGTTTAAGATTATAATGTAATGGGGCTACTTTGAAACTGTTAGTGTAATGAGCTAGATTGAAGTTATGTTAAAGTAGTGTGTCTGTTGCTTTTTACTACCACGCCATCACTGTCATTTCATCGAGACTTCTTTTATCTGTTTTCAATAGGACAATCTAGGAGCCTCAGTTCTATAAAAGGTGAGTGACAACTCTACATTTGTGTTTCACCGTTGTGGGAGTACATATGTTGTGTTATTGTTGACTCATTGTGGAAGATGTATTTACAATTAAGTTGAGTAATTTACAATTGCATACAGTAAGCTGGCACCGAACTCCGTGGTGACGATGTTACGGACGCGATTCGTAATTCTGTATACCCAGGTTAGAAACACAGCGTTGCTGGTTTTTTCGAAAAATAATAGGTGCCGGTCATTCAGAAAGCAATGTCAAAGTACTTAACGTAAAACTTGCCCAGGAATTACGAAAAGTCACAATGTTGGGGTTGACTGCTACGTCCTGTGAAGGACATGCAACTAATTTTGTTTTACAGTAAACTGATGGCTATATTTTAACTTAGAGGGTCCTAATCTCGGATATACTAGGGTGTTTCACATCGGATGTATAAAAGGGCATGTCATGTTATCCAATCTGAAAATTAGTGTGATGTTTCTAAACATGTCACCACTTCACTGCAGATGTTTGCCAGCCTCGTACACTTATTCCTATAAAGATGATGTGGTGGTTTCCATATGAGTGAGTGACTTGTTCTGCTCAATTAGAGAGTTGTCCACTTATAGCTATACTATATATCGAACCCACAACTTTCGGAGCCCGAGTCAAACGGCTTGACCACTTCGAACCGGAGACTCCCATTTTCTTTTTAAAGCCACTTCAGTTTATTCTGAAATGCTCTTTGCCACGCTGTTGTGAGTTTACCATCGTCTACCACTAAGAGGCACAGTTTGGAGTTGCCATGATGGAGCTGAGACCATGATATTTCTAATTCTCTCCGGCAGCTCTAGAGCAGTGGTTCTCAACCGGTGGGGAAATCCCCCCCCCCCAGGGGGGAATTTTAGGGTTTTCAGGGAGGGGGGGGGGGATTAAGATTATTTCAAGATCGCATTAATACAAGAACCAGTTACTTGATATTTTTTTTTCCCTCTAAATTTTACGGTTCGTACTTCTCGCTTAATGAAATTTGTTTTATAACGTAAGTAGACCCGCAAATCACGTTTTTTGTAGATGTCTAGACTTGTTCTAGTTTGTGTTATTAAATTTAGCTTCCATTATTATGTATACTGTGTAATGGTGGTGGGGGAGAGATTTATAGCGAGGGAATTCGAAAGGGGGAGGGGGAATGACGTTCTGAACTTATGGTAAGGGGGGGGGGCATGGGCCAAAAAAGTTTAAGAACCACTGCTCTAGAGGATGTATCGATGCATCAGATGGCTGATCGACCTGGCCTTCTTGCTTTAAATAAATGTCATTGGCAGTATTACAACTATCGATGTTTCCATTTGTGATAATTCTAATTCGAGCCTCTATAATGTTTCTTGCTTCTAGTTTCTTCTACTTGATACTTGGTACGGTTTTTGCTTTGTTGTTATTGTTTTGTTAACACAGTCTTCTTCGAATTTGAGATGGTTGTTGGTGAGAATAATGCCTTCAATGCGGACTTGAAGTCTTCTCTCCCTTCCATTAATTCTTCTTCTTCTTCTTCTTCTTCTTCTTCTTCTTCTTCTTCTTCTTCTTCTTCTTCTTCTTCTTCTTCTTCTTCTTCTTCTTCTTCTTCTTCTTCGTCGTCGTCGTCGTCGTCGTCGTCGTCGTCGTCGTCGTCGTCGTCGTCGTCGTCGTCGTCGTCGTCGTCGTCGTCGTCGTCGTCGTCGTCGTCGTCGTCGTCGTCGTCGTCGTCGTCGTCGTCGTCGTCTTCTTCTTCTTCTTTTGTTTCTACATCCTCCTCCTCTCCCCCTTTCTTCTACCTTCTCCCCCCCCCTTCTTCTTCTTCTTATTCTGCTGCTGCTGCTCCTCCTCCTCTTCCGTCTTGTTAGTATGTTTGGTTGTTGAAGCCGCCGTCTTCAGTTTATATGGTCTGTATTGTCTCGAGGTCTCCTTCCTGAGCAGACCGTTCTGCTTCTATTCATTTTGGAACAGTTTCCATGTATGCCTTAAACTCTACCATCTTCGCGACATCCCGCTCAAGTTATAAACGTGCGATTTTCATTTCTTCGTGAACCGGCTTTTGTTGGCACCATTTTAAGGCTATCTGACTGGTCACACATAAGCTTCTTCCTTTGGTTAATAGTTGTGAATACAAGGGGCGGCAAGTTGAGTTCCGTTCTACTGTTATATTTTCTATTATGTAATGTGTCCTGTGATGTGTGATCTGTGTTTCTTGTACTTGCTCCAACGATTGCCGATCAGAACTCGTGGATGTACATCTTGTGGTTAAGTCAGGAACCCATTTACACGCCCTAAGATAAATCTGGGTATACTATGTTGGACCTATATTTCTATAGACCAGTCGGCACTCGGTGGGTGATGCCAGAAGTACCACGCCGGTCGCCTTTACTCCCCAGGACATTTTCTGGTGCCTACTTTAGGCATGGTCAACCTGTGAGTCCAGATCAATTAAAATAATTCGTATCCGCCCCGAGCATCAAACTACAATACTGCCGCTACTCCCTCATACTGACTCACAAATAATACGCAAGGGAAATTGACATATATCATATTAAATATCTAGGTTTCAATCATCGTCACGTAAATAAGAAAATGTCCGTTAGCACTACTCTCTTCTCCTGCAGTTCACACAAGGAGAAAATAAGCTGAGTTGAGTTGATTTAAAAACCGATCTCACAGAACTCGGACATTCCCATCCATGCTCAGTCCTCATTTTCAACAACCAGTGAAGAGTACCAATACAAATGGTACCAGTTACAGTCTGATTATGTTTCCCTCTGACCATTTCGTGGAGTAATGAGTGCCGGCCAGATCATCTGGTCACTCTCTGCAGCACCTTTCTCTCTATGTCATGATGTTTTATCTGTTCTACCACACTGTACATACACATGCTCCCAAGGAGCCCTGACTACGCCTGCCTTATCATGTATCCAAGACCTCACTTCTTCGCATACCCAGCCAATCTGTCCGCCTGCTCGTCTCCCACCGCACCAGCATGTCCTAGAGGCTCCCTATCTTTATTTGAATTGAAGCACGAAGCATGCCTGTCGTCACCATTCCCATCATGCTTTGTGACTCCGCTACAATCATATCATGTCTCTCCGGTTTCTGCCTCATCCAGCCAGGTTCCACTAACTGAGCGATAGTAGCACCAGCACCAGTTAGGGCTAAAAACAATAACCTAGACCCTTCACCATCATCATCAAGTGTCATGCCAATAATAATGGACGGTCGTGGTTTGTCATCTCACACGATTACCAGGGTTATGTCATTTAAAACTGTCATTTACTGCCAATATAGTACCTTGCGGTGTATGGCAGGGGGGTCTTTGAGCCCGAGGAATTAAGGCCGCCTGGCTAGTGCAGTCGCCGCGAACTGTGCAGGTTAGGGTTTTCCTTTTGCCCCCGACAGAAAAAATCCGACACCTTACAGGGGATTCGAACCCGGGTATCCCGAATGAGATTCCGGCGTTCTAGCCACTCGACCAGCGGCTCCTCCATGTGGTCGAGTAACCATATATTTCTCTCTTTACCTTTACTTTTCTCTGTTCCAGTTAATCTTGCCAGTTATCACGAAACTGTCCAGTTTATGTCTGCTCATGTTAGTCCACCTGTCTATGCTATCTTCTGATGTCGAGGTAGCGGCTTTAGTCCCTTCACCTGTCAGTTGGACTAAAATGTTGACCTCGCGTCCTTGACTTTAGAGCGTAAAGTACAAGTACCTCTAAAGTCGGAGTGGGTTCGTCTGATGGCGAGGGACACTGTTAATAGGGGAAGCTAATCCACACGCAAAATTTAGCCCAGTACTACCAGAAGTAGTGTGTATGAACTACACTTGCGTTCAAAGAGGGGGGCTGAGTGGTCTCGAGGTATGGTGTCCGCCTTGAGTGCTGGAGGTCCCGGGTTCAAGCCCCAATAAGGACCGGGATTTTTTCACGTGGACTTCTAGTAACAAAATTTCCCCTGGTCTCTGAGTAATGAGATCGGACGCCCGTGTGTATTGTTGAGCCAGTAAAAAATCCCTTGGCAGTTGGACATCGAAAAATAGTAGCCTAACGGCGCTGCCCGGGCAAAATTTCGAGTTAAAAATATACCCAAAGTATTTCTAGATCCTCGCCGGTGCTACGGAGTTCGTGCAGTGAGCTGAGCTTCTCCGGACTCAGGTTTGAGTTAGGAGTAGAACAGAGCACTTATGGGTTACACCCGAGTACCGTGATGTTGTTCCGTCGACTAAACTAAACTAAACTAAACTCAGAGAGAGGGAGCGAAAAAAAAAAATTCTGCTCATAAACGTGCCCCCCCCCCCCCCCCCAAAAAAAAAAAAAAAAAAAAAACATAAAGATCTACACCTAATTTCTCGAATCAGATAAAGGTTATCATTTATTTCTTGTAGGATTTACTAACTCGAATCAGTTAAAGGTTTTCATTTGTTTCTTGTTGGTTTTACTCATTGATTTTATATCCGTCAATTGTATTCTTTGCATTTTCCTCAAAAAGAACATTTCCACTATCATTAGATGTTTCTCTGTTGCCTGTTTATTATACAGTTTCGTATGCATACAACAGTATAGGTTATGTATATCATTTCAACACGCGTATTTCCATTGCACTAGGCAGCTGTTTATTGATCCGAATGTTTTCCATCTTGCACAAAGCTACTTTTGCCATCAAGCTTACAAAACGCAATAGTCAGACAGTTTGACATGTGCAAAAACATGGCAGAAATTCTTCGTTGCTCATCCTACGTTATACTCATATCAAGGGTTAGTCTGGCCTGTGCCGACAAGTTGTACAGGTTGCAAGGTGATATGGTGTTCAGTGTAGCAGACGTTCAACACTCACTACGATCAAACGCTATAAAATGTTTGATTCTATCCATCAAACCAATCTCCAAAGATTAACCCATACATCACAAGCTTTTACCTGAAACAATTCACAGTGCTTTGATCATTCAAGGTGTCGGTTGGTTGCTAAATACTGAGTTTTTACTGTTAAGTTCGATGCATTGGCGTTCGGCATAAAATGGGTACCACAAAATATCTTGGGTAGTTAAGGCGGCCGGCTTGATACCAACCACATCACCCATTGAGTGCCGTTTGGTCTAGAAATATAAGGGTGTAGCTTCATAGACTCAGTGTGCCTTAGGCGTGTACAGGCGACCTATTAGTTTACTTACTTAATGACGCTCAGAGGGTCTGGGTCATGAAAAGGGCTGCATCTGTCGCTGTGATGTGGATATAGAGTGTAGAGACTCTTCTCCCGACCCTGTACCGAAGTCCACGGGTACTGTCTCAGAGCTCTTCTTCACCTCTCCAAGGATAGCGATGTGTGCTACATCGGTGCTGGAAATTCACGTCTGTGGACAGGCACATTAGGATGTCACCAGGAGATGGACCAGAGCATCACATACCACCTGGTTGGGATTGGCCCTAGATTGGTTGTTTTTCATTCACAGGTACGACAATACTGTTAACCTACGTTACTTTAAAATAACTTGTCATCTCCTGAGTCTGTGAGGCTCGAGCTTTCAGCGTGGCGAAATTCCGTATCTTACGCAGAAGTAGGATTTATGCTGCATTTACCTCCTCTTGCATTTCAAACCAGTCGATGCTCTCTGATAACATTGTTTCTGCTTTTGAGTGGCTAGTTGTAGGTTTTTGGTTAAGAACCGGTCCTTCATCGCCATCAATTTCCTCTTCTTCAATGTTAGTCACACTAGAAAACAATTTCATAATCGTTTAAAATTTCAAAGCCTCCATTCATTTTGTCGCATTCCAACCAATCTGTTACTTCTTCTGACGTAATGTTTTCACTGTTTAGTCCTACATTGTTGCACAGTTACACAATGTCGTCAACACTATAACAGTCTAAGTTCCTTCAGTTTCGTCAATAGGTTCAGGCAAGAGTTATTCCACCCATTCTTTAGGTTAGACCAGTGTTTCCCAACCTTTTTTGTACCATGCCCCACTTAAGCCTTTCTAAAATTCATATTTCCCCCCCTCCCCCCCCCCCCCCTCAACATATACATTATTTTTAATATTCAAAAATTGAAATGTTCACTAAAGAAACTTGAATGATAGGTTTTAGGAAGAAATCACTAGGTAATTATTGAGCAAACACAGTAAGTAAATTTTCAAAACATATAATGGAGAACTGAAATTCAAGTACAAAATAATTTTTATGAAAGATTTTTCTATATTATTTTAATTATTAGTAATTATTTATTATTTAAATTTAGATAGATCCTTGCGCTTGATGCTTGCTGCAAAGAGATCTTATGTCAGGTTCCAATTTAGTTAACTTCAGTCTCAAGTCTCCCCGTTTTGTTATATTCAGCCGATTTCTTCCATTTTCGAATTGCCCCCCTTAACAGTCAAATTGCCCCCCTGTGGGGCGTGGGCCCCACGTTGGGAAACACTTGGTTAGACACTGTAAGATCAGCCCAAGCAGTGGCGACATTGAAAATAGCGTCGTTTTGTTGATACTCACGATTTTAAAGGAAACAAAGGGACAGTGACGGATAACAGAAACCGTCGGTTACCCGACGAAGCTTTACATATATCATTACAAAGCATATGACGGGAATCTTCAAACTAATCCGAGACAAAATCCCTCCTATGGCCTATGATGTGATATGCAATTATATACTGTACCCGATTGCACGGAAGAATATACCAGTCTTTCCCTCACTATCAGTACGATACACCGAACCGCTCGAACCCTCGTCCGATCGTGTACATACATTACCGTGTCAGCTTCGATAACGTGCCCGCTAAGTCACACGAGATGCCGTCTAAAAGGTTTCAATATGTCTGCGGTTGTAAAAATCATATATAATTCGCATAGCTGAATGTCGGAAACTTGTTCCTGTCTGCGTATTTTTATAGTGACATGTATAAATAATGTCATTCATCTAACATGACAGGCAGCAGTTACGTCTCTAAATGTACATGGACCGTTTGTATCAGATCAGTTGGCATATTGACAATGTGATCCGTGGCAAAGGATCCCCGGCATACTCTGATTGTACCTTGATTGTGCAGTATAATATCGTGTTTCCAGTGCGTTGGCTATCTTCCCATTTACACCGTCGTCATGTTTTTGCACGTTTATCCTCCATCTTTACCTCTGGCAGAGCATTCATTGGGCAATCATTGGCTACGTCTGTTTTGTGTTGAGAATAATTTGGTTGTATAATATGAATGTATGTCTCTAGAAGCCGCTCTGGCATGGTTGGTTAGTGCGTGTGCCTGCCATAACATCGAAGAATGGGGGATCTTGTCGTCGAGCCATGATGAGAGCGATGTTCTAAGAATATGTTAGCTGATGATGAATAGTTATCTCTTCCAGTAGTTCAGTTTTAACTCCTAGTCTGTGGAGGATTACCTTATTTCTCATTGTATCCTGATTATATGGGACCTATGGTGCTATGTAAATGGCTGGGTATGACAACGTGCACAGTTGTCGAATCAGGTGGATGATACTCTGGCTGTGTCTGGTTAGCCGTGCGTCGAAGAACACTTGCTCCTTCAGCGAGACGTTGTCAGCATTAAGAGAAGGCAGGTCCCAATCCCGATGTGGCCACAGTATAGTTTTCAGTTCTGACATTGTGTTGTGTGCCGCCTGATAGCTACTGGTTTCCGATACATCTGTGAGTGTGATCAATACCTTTTCCACACCCCGAGGCGAATTGTGTATATTGTGCCAGCCCCATATTTTTTATAGACAATCGACACTTGATACAAGATCATTATTACACTTTTATTTTCCACAATATTTCCTGGTATATATTTTAGGCTGCAGTACACACATTCCCTGTCGAACACATGATACAGGTAGCATATGGGTTACTGCAACCCCCAAGTTATTATGTAGGAAAAAATAGCATTTCTTATGCAGAACGTAGCAAAATACTTGGCTCCTATTGGCACTTTGTGATTTGCTAGGCATTTTCACGTTGAGTAGTTTACTATGACTTTGTAGCCAAGAAGTCAACATTTAAGTCCACCTGACCGGTGTGAGGAACACTACGCCACCGTCAGAATATGCATTCTCATTAATCACTTAACAAACAATTATTGTTATGAAACAGCTGTTAGTAGGTCAGCATGGCTAAATAGATAAGACCGTGTGTTCTTAAACATCCAGTGTGCTGATGCCGAGGTAAGGGGTCAATCCGTACACCGGAGAGTTGGACTAAAATTTTTACCTATCGTCCTTGACTTGGGGACGTAAATTACAAGTACCTCTGAAGTCGGATAATATTAATATGGAATACAGTTCAAATAAAATTATGAAATTTATGAAAGTTTAGGGTTAGTGTTTACTAAATAGGACTACAAGTACAAAGAGATATGTAAAACAATGGAACTTATTAATTTTAATATTCAAGAGTATTTTATTAAAACAAAGTTTAATCTAAATATGACAATTCAGTGTCATTCTGACACTCTCATTCTGTTTCTGAGTCACTCTGCTCAATAAGCACATTATCAATTTCCTGCTGATCGACTGTTTCTAATAATTCAGTTCTTCTTCATCTTCTTTCATTCGCTTGAAATATGTCTATAACTGCAATGTTGTGTCTTGTATGAATCTAACAGTCTTTTTTAGTTCACTCAGCGGTTCATTCAGTTAATCCAGGTAATCCCTGAACCATTTCCACAATTTTTATCTTACATGCAAATCTGATATACGCTGAGTTTATAACGAGAGCTGGTAACATCGGTTTTCGTAACTTACTCAACAACAATCTAGCTGCGCTAAATAAGCGCTCTACTGCTGCTGAGAACACTGGTATGGCCAAAACAATTTTCGCACTTGCTTTTATCAGTGGAAACCTATGTTAATTTGTCCAATAATTTAATGGTTGTGAAGTTGGTTGCCGTAAGTTTTGAAACATGGTGACTTCACCCCAAGGCATTTGTTTCTGGAGTCATCAGAGTTAAGTGTTTTGTTTGGTGGAGGATCAAAACATAAGTCAAAATCACTTTTCGGCTATTGTTCTACAATTCCTGCTACTTCACATACAGCAGATGATTCAGAAGAAAGATTTAAATCTTTGATGAATGAAATAACAGTTGGAACAACAGTCTTAGAAAAAGGGATCCAATCATTGGCCCATTTATTGGTGTCCACATCCCCTTTCTTCTTTGTAACAATTGACTTGACCATGTCTTCTATTTTGGCTTTAATGTCAACTCCAGTAAGGAATGTTGCAGTAACTGCCAGAGAACTGCGGCAATATGGCCAAAGGTTTTCTCCAATAATTTTCTGAAAGTTCTGACAATATTTCTTCACCATGTTGCTGGAAGTTTCTTCGTCAATATCAACAATAACTTTGTACAACTGATAGTCTAGGAGGAAGTATAACAGCAAAATTAAACCATCAATTTCTAGTTTGTCAAAAAAGTTTTGAATTTCTCATGTATGTACAGCATTCCTTTAATCTGAGCAATATTCGGAATGTGGTTTAAGAATTCTTCATCATCTTCATTAAAGTAATGCGAGTAATTTTTTTTTATGGGCATTGAAACGTTGGTAATATGATCGCCATTCACGTGTTACAATTTTGTTAGTATGGAAAATGGCAGCTGTGATGTCTTTGCCTGACGTGTATTGTAACATGTTTCAATAAATGAAAGTTGATCCATGAACTGATCCAGTTCAGAAATCACGCCTATGCTAAGCTATCAGTAATGCATGTTGATAACCTGTACTTAGTACAGCCAGATCGGTGCATTTCTGTATCGGTGTCAAACCGTCCATCACATGCTGCCGTCATGCTTGCTGCATTATCAATACACACAAACAATGGACTGGAGAATGTGGTAGATTCGGCAAGAAATTCACGTGCAAAAAAAAACTGTGTAAATTGTGCAGTATGGGATTGATTACTATCAATGTTTATAAGAGACAGAGAAAAAGTAATCCATTCCTAATTTTGATCTAGTCCACATGCAATAATTTCCCCATGTGGCAAAAGATGTGTTTGTCTTGCAGACAACTATTCCCGAAATTTCACATACTGGATCTTGTGCCATATTTTGAAACAATTTTTGGGTTTGGCCAAATTTCCTTGCGACAAAATTGAACGAGTCACTGTTTGCTGTGATATAGTGTAATTATATACCTTTTCTGCAGTGTGAGTAGATCTTGCAGCAAAGTTAGCAGCATCACATATAATGTCACAACCAGCCGAAATTGATACTGTTGGATGTGATGTAATTAGTTCAACAACTGTTGTTTTTTTGCCACGTATTTGACAATGTTGGTAGTGGTTTTGTTACTTCCCGCTGCTTGGCTTCAAAAAATCTTTTGATGTTAGTAGAACCACCGGAACCACATTTCATGCTATGGTGTATTGCAACTCCATAACCACTTTGATTAACCCATTTTTCATTAATCAACATATACCAACTGTATAGCGTTTTGCAAACAAATGGTGCTAAAATATTTTCAGATATTTTAACTGCTTTAACATCAGCTGTTGAAGACTTTTACATGTTCTTTTGGAACATCAATCAAGTGGCATTCTCCCCCACTCAACATCTTAGCAATAATAGTTTTAGTAAGATCCTGGAACTCATATTTTTGGTTGGACATTTTGGGGTACCGTAGGCTTATACAGCCTGCACCCAGTAACACCGAGACTTCAAGTGACTGCCTTCACAAATTATTTGAAATTAGGACTACTATATATTTAATAGACTATAACTATAGTACCTAATCACCCACCACGAGATAAAGAATTGATACAAATATATACAGATAAAAGAAGGATAAAAAGCTTTAAAAAGGTTTTTAAAAAAGGGTAGCTCTGACGTAGATTAAGTTGCTATGACATGGCTACTGTCCCATGTGTCCCATGGGAAATACAAATGTGTACTGTCCCATCCCATCCCATTCCATGGGACGTTTCCCATGGGATTCCCATTCCCGTGGACAAGCCTGCCAATAGACAACATCTGCTTTTATATTGTGGTATACTGTGCAGATGCCATGTTCAGTGATTCAGTGTTTCTCAACATTTCCCCCTAGGCAATGCCCCTTTCGCCGGCTTCGTGGCTTAGAGGTTATGACTTTTCTCCGTAATCTCGTATACTCTCGTCGGTAACGTGATGACGGTTCAAATCAGCAGTGGTTCGAATCGCATCGGTAACTTACGGGGTATGTGAGCCGGCCGCTCAGAAAGCAATGGCAAACTACTGAGCGTAATCTTGCCAAGAGATCAACATACAGCTGAAAGATGCTGGTGTTGACAGCTAAGTCCTGTAAAGGATATGCTTAAAAAAAAAAATGCCCCTTTATAATAGCGAAGTACCTAAGGCTCTCCTGTATAATAGCGAAGTACCTACGCCCCCCCCCCCACTTTATAATAGCGAAGTACCTGCAGCCCTCCTTTATAAAAGCGGAGTACCTGCGACCCCTTATATAGTAGCTAAGTACTCATGACCCCTTATCTTAGTTGTTAGTTTTACATAATAGCTAATTAACTACGATTTCATCTCATCTCATCATGTTCCTCTTGTACCTTGCAGTGTCAAGGTGAAGTATAAACATCGTGAGAGTGCCCGATTATGGGCTTCATGTATCGATATTCCCATGGACTCTGCTATTCCCTCCGTCCAACGTTTACGTGGTCGGTCTCTTCCTCTGTTTCCATCTTGTCTGTATATCATTGCTTGTTATGGTATGCTGTTGAATGGTAACTACGATCTACGTTTATAATAGTGAAGTGCCTGTGTTCCACATTTGTTTAACGACATGACGTGCAATCCTATGACATACACATCAAAAAGGCATGATGTAAAGTTATGTTATGTTATGTCGATGGACGTCAGTGCACATTGGGCCTTCCCATGCGGGATATTGGCGTCGAAGGCGGCATTGACTTACTTGACCAGTTCCTGAAGTCGGAGCCACGATATGCGGGATTTAGCAGTAAACCTAAACGACCATCTCTCTGCATTAATAACAAATAATAATGGTTTTCGAAGAACACAATGTGATATACTTTGTTCTAGTATGAGCGTGTGTGTGTGTTGGAACAATGTTCGCGCATAGTTTTGCTTATAAATTCAAATAATAATTTTTAACAAGCCTATTCCAAATTTTCCTGCCAAGAAAAGGCTTAAGGTCGAGGCATCTGTATAGTTGGCCGGGTATTCCACACGGAAGCCGCAGACAGACCGTAGTTAGTAATTGGAGCCAGGGACTCAAACACGGCTGAACACGGCTGGCCTACTCAACGCTTGCCTTTGTCTCCTGTTGCATTTCTTCTCTCACTTTGTTTCAGAATTGTTCCCAGTTTTATATGTTCAGAACCGTCTGGCATATTTTATGTTGGCCTGTCTGAATCCACAAGGCAAATGACACGTGCAATTGGCATTGTAGTGTAATGCATTGGCTGTCGAGAACTGCTTTCAAGCCATATTGATTCGAAAATTGAGCGAAACAACACAATGTGTGTTTATATGCAAGACATGGTAGGATAGGATGAATCCGGCTGTCATCCACAGGCGATTGGAAATGATTACCTTGAGAATGCAGGTCGGTCGCTTGCTTTCAGAGTCCTTCGGTAGCAGAAGATTCTGCTTAGGACAGATAACATTATACTGCGAGATTGGCTGGAAGCTTTTGTTGTTAGATCTTGAAGCTACGCGGACTTTTAGCCACATTTATACTTGTATATTCTTATGGGAACTCTTGTCTTGTGGATGTTTATAGTTCTAATAATTTTCTGTTGTGAAACATAGAGACATTTATACAAACCTGCACAGAAGCAGCTTTGTGGGACAAGAGACGTTTGAGGAGCAAATAGAGATATTTATCCAAACCTGCACAGAAGCAGCCTTGTGGGACAAGAGGAGCAACAGTGTGAGACATAAGTAGTTTGAGTACAGTATGGGACAGAAGTATTATGTGGAGCAACTGTGTGGGATAGAAGTAGTTTGAATACTATGTGGGACAGAAGTACTATGTGGAGCAACTGTGTGGGATAGAAGTAGTTTGGGTACTATGTGGGACAGAAGTAGTATGTGGAGCAACTGTGTGGGATAGAAGTAGTTTGAATACTATGTGGGACAGAAGTAGTATGTGGAGCAACTGTGTGGGATAGAAGTTGTAGTGGAGCAACTGTGTGGGATAGAAGTAGTTTGGGTACTATGTGGGACAGAAGTAGTATGTGGAGCAACTGTGTGGGATAGAAGTAGTTTGAGGAGCAGCCGTGTGGGACAGAATTAGTATATGGAGCAACTGTGTGGGATAGAATTAGTATATGGAGCAACTGCGTGGGATAGAAGTAGTATATGGAGCATCTGTGTGGGATAGAAGTAGTTTGGGTACTATGTGGTACAGAAGTAGTATGTGGAGCAACTGTGTGGGATAGAAGTTGTTTGAGTACTATGTGGGACAGAAGTAGTATGTGGAGCAACTGTGTGGGATAGAAGTTGTTTGGGTACTATGTGGGACAGAAGTAGTATGTGGAGCAACTGTGTGGGATAGAAGTTGTTTGGGTACTATGTGGGGCAGAAGTAGTATGTGGAGCAACTGTGTGGGGTAGAAGTTGTTTGGGTACTATGTGGGGCAGAAGTAGTATGTGGAGCAACTGTGTGAGATAGAAGTAGTATGTGGAGCAACTGTGTGAGATAGAAGTAGTATGTGGAGCAACTGTGTGAGATAGAAGTAGTATGTGGAGCAACTGTGTGGGGTAGAAGTTGTTTGGGTACTATGTGGGACAGAAGTAGTATGTGGAGCAACTGTGTGGGATAGAAGTAGTATGTGGAGCAACTGTGTGAGATAGAAGTAGTATGCGGAGCAACTGTGTGGGTTAGATGTAGTTTGAGTACTATGTGGAACACAAGTAGTATGTGAAGCAACTGTGTGAGATAGAAGTAGTTTGAGTACTATGTGGAACAGAAGTAGTATGTGGAGCAACTGTATGGGACAGAAGTAGTATGTGGAGCAACTGTATGGGACAGAAGTAGTATGTGGAGCAACTGTGTGGGACAGAAGTAGTATGTGGAGCAACTGTGTGAGATAGAAGTAGTATGTCGAGCAACTGTGTGAGACAGAAGTAGTATGTGGAGCAACTGTATGGGACAGAAGTAGTATGTGGAGCAACTGTGTGAGATAGAAGTAGTATGTGGAGCAACTGTGTGAGATAGAAGTAGTATGTGGAGCAACTGTGTGAGATAGAAGTAGTATGTGGAGCAACTGTGTGAGATAGAAGTAGTATGTGGAGCAACTGTGTGAGATAGAAGTAGTATGTCGAGCAACTGTGTGAGATAGAAGTAGTATGTGGAGCAACTGTATGGGACAGAAGTAGTATGTGGAGCAACTGTGTGAGATAGAAGTAGTATGTCGAGCAACTGTGTGAGATAGAAGTAGTATGTGGAGCAACTGTATGGGACAGAAGTAGTATGTGGAGCAACTGTGTGAGATAGAAGTAGTATGTCGAGCAACTGTGTGAGATAGAAGTAGTATGTGGAGCAACTGTGTGAGATAGAAGTAGTATGTGGAGCAACTGTGTGAGATAGAAGTAGTATGTGGAGCAACTGTGTGAGATAGAAGTAGTATGTCGAGCAACTGTGTGAGATAGAAGTAGTATGCGGAGCAACTGTGTGGGTTAGATGTAGTTTGAGTACTATGTGGAACACAAGTAGTATGTGAAGCAACTGTGTGAGATAGAAGTAGTTTGAGTACTATGTGGAACAGAAGTAGTATGTGGAGCAATTGTGTGGGACAGAAGTAGTATGTGGAGCAACTATGTGGGACAAAAGTAGTATGTGGAGCAACTGTGTGGGATAGAGGTAGTTTGAGGAGCACCTGTGTGGGCCAGAAGTAGTATGTGGAGCAACTGTGTGGGACAGGAGTAGTATGTGGAGCAGCTGTGTGGGACAGAAGTAGTATGTGGAGCAACTGTATGGGACAGAAGTAGTATGTGGAGCAACTGTGTGGGACAGAAGTAGTATATGGAGCAACTGTGGGACAGAAGTAGTATGTGGAGCAACCGTATGGGACAGAAGTAGTATGTGGAGCAACTGTGTGGGACAGAAGTAGTGTGTGGTGCAACTGTGTGGAACAGAAGTAGTATGTGGAGCAACTGTGTGGGGCAGAAGTAATATGTGGAGCAACTGTGTGGGACAGAAGTAGTATGTGGAGCAACTGTCTGGGACAGAAGTAGTATGTGGAGCAACTGTCTGGGGCAGAAGTAGTGTGTGGAGCAACTATGTGGGACAGAAGTAGTATGTGGAGCAACCTGTGTGGGACAGAAGTAGTATGTGGAGCAACTGTGTGAGATAGAAGTAGTATGTGGAGCAACTGTGTGAGATAGAAGTAGTATGTGGAGCAACTGTGTGAGATAGAAATAGTATGTGGAGCAACTGTGTGAGATAGAAGTAGTATGTGGAGCAACTGTGTGAGATAGAAGTAGTATGTGGAGCAACTGTCTGGATCAGAAGTAGTATGTGGAGGAACTGTGTGGGATAGAAGTAGTATGTGGAGCAACTGTGTGGGATAGAAGTAGTATGTGGAGCAACTGTGTGGGATAGAAGTAGTATGTGGAGCAATTGTGTGAGATAGAAGTATTATGTGGAGCAACTGTCTGGGACAGAAGTAGTATATGGAGCAACTGTGTGGGACAGAAGTAGTATGTGGAGCAACTATGTGGGACAGAAGTAGTATGTGGAGCAATTGTGTGAGATAGAAGTAGAATGTGGAACAACTGTGTGGGATAGAAGTAGTATGTGGAGCAACTGTGTGGGATAGAAGTAGTATGTGGAGCAATTGTGTGAGATAGAAGTAGTATGTGTATGCAACTGTGTGAGATAGAAGTAGTATGTGGAGCAACTGTCTGGGACAGAAGTAGTATATGGAGCAAATGTGTGGGACAGAAGTAGTATGTGGAGCAACTGTGTGGGATATAAGTAGTTTGAGTACTATGTGGGACAGAAGTAGTATGTGGAGCAACTGTGTGAGATAGAAGTAGTATGTGGAGCAACTGTGTGGGACAGAAGTAGTATGTGGAGCAACTTTATGGGATAGAAGTAGTTTGAGTACTATGTGGAACACAAGTAGTATGTGGAGCAACTGTGTGGGACAGAAGTAGTATATGGAGCAATTGTGTGGGACAGAAGTAGTATGTGGAGCAACTATGTGGGACAAAAGTAGTATGTGGAGCAACTGTGTGGGATAGAAGTAGTTTGAGTACTACGTGGGACAGAAGTAGTATGTGGAGCAACTGTGTGAGATAGAAGTAGTATGCGGAGCAACTGTGTGGGATAGATGTAGTTTGAGTACTATGTGGAACACAAGTAGTATGTGGAGCAACTGTGTGAGATAGAAGTAGTTTGAGTACTATGTGGAACAGAAGTAGTATGTGGAGCAACTGTGTGGGATAGAAGTAGTTTGAGTACTATGTGGGACAGAAGTAGTATGTGGAGCAACTGTGTGGGACAGAAGTAGTATGTGGAGCAACTGTGTGGGACAGAAGTAATATGTGGAGGAACTGTGGGACAGAAGTAGTATGTGGAGGAACTGTGGGACAGAAGTAGTATGTGGAGTAACTGTATGGGACAGAAGTAGAGTAGCAACTGTGTGGGACAGAAGTAGTATGAACATGTTATTGGTGATTATGTTTTCGCTCTTGGAAAAGGCTACTTTGTAATGGCGATTTTTGTACTAATGTACACAAGGCGCCTGTCGTCTGGTGTAAAGACATTTCCGCTCAGTGGAGTAATAATGGTGGAAAAGACAATGTTCACTGTGAAATATAGGAGTACACCACGGGAGAGATGTTAGAGAGGTTGTGTTGTGTTGTGGGAAACGAGTAGGCGGACAGATTGGCAGGGTCTGCACAGCTGCGTGGGGTATTCGTGTAGGTTAAGACAGACGTGGTCAGAGCCCTTTAGATCATGTTTATAGTGTGAAAGAACAGAAAAATCATGATAACCTAGAGAGAATGGGTCAGCACGGAGTGACAGTAGGATCTATCCGTCATTCAGTAATCCAAGGAAAGGCCACACAATCAGACTGCAACTGATGTCATTAGTATTTGGGCTCTTCGTTGCCGGTTGAAGATGACGACGGAGCATGTATGAGAATGTCCTGGGTGCCTTAATGCCGGTTCTTAACCCAACTCAAATCATTTTGCCACTCATTACACATCTATATGAACAAATAATCGCAAGTAAACACAGCTGCTCTCCAACTGGTGGTGTGCACTTGTGTTGTAGCAGCCTGCGTAACGAATGCACAGGAAGGGGGTTGCTTCTGTCATCAATCATGTTAAGGATCTATTACCCCTTTATGTAAAGTCTGTGAGTGATGTGATGCCCTTTTGATCTCACCTCCTTTAATATGTCTGCGGATATTTATTCATACAAAGGAACATTTTTTCGCCTTGTGAGAGCAAATCATATCAAACAGATTCAATATGTGTCTCTGTTATGTTTTAGCCATGGAATAGATGTTCTGTCAGAAGCTGGCCAAATGCTAAGTTTACATGTTTAATGTTTGTTGGTTCTTGCGGTTCTAGGAATTACAAATCAGGTTTCTTTGTCCGCTAAAGTGGAGCAGGTTGTATGCTTCTAATTGAGTTATTTTTTTTTTTTTAAGATTGTGATATCTATTTACAGTTTGGTCATCATATATGTCATGTGCCTTTATTGTGTTTCACACTCTTCCGTGTTTGCAAAGACGCGGCTGCCTCAGTGTTGGCTCTCAATAGCTGCTGTGCGTGTGGTGAAGAGTGGAATAAAGGACACACAGGTCGGTGTGTCACCTGAACACAGAGAAACCCCATCATTACTCCCAATGTTGAGATCACCATCAATAACACTATTTTATTTTACTATATTTTGTTTTTCTACAACGCTTGGAAATTGTAGTCACAGAGTGTTCTAAAAAGGGACTTTACTTGAATATCTAGAAAATGAAAACAGTGTTTATAGCCACACACACACACACAAAAAGACACCAAAATGTGAGATAGCAATAGAAGGGAAGATACTTAACCAAGTTGATACATTTAAATACCTACTGGCAATTATAACAAGAGGTGGAAGATGCGCGACAGAGATTAAGAGCAGAATAGGTGAAGCAAAATTTAAAATAAACACATCAGCATTTCAGAAAATGAAAAGTATCTCATGCAATAAATCACTATCATTGGATGTAAGAAAGAGAGTGCTGTCTGCTGTATAGAACCACTTTTGCAGTATGGCAGTGACTCTTGGAATATAAATGAACAAATGAGGAAGATCTTAGAAGCAACTGAGATGTTTTTACCGAGACGAATGTTGCGAATACTTTGAACTGCCCGAAAGAGGCTAATGGCACTAGAATATTATATATTACTATAAGAATGAGACAAAACAATATTCTTTTGTCATGTGATGAGAAGAGAGGCACTGGAGAATATCTTGACAACTGGAAAGATCAGTGGGAAAAGAGGCAGAGGTAGACTAAGAGAAATTATGTTGGATGGATTAAAACGGTGGCATGGATGAGTATCATCGGCAGAATTGATCCAGAACATCAAGGGCCGAGATCTGTGGAGAGACATACAATTTGGTAGGGTACATGATAAGGATGATAATTTGTTTCTCGTCCTTCTTTTCATAGTAAATTGTTGTTGGTACCAGTTGATGACAGCTGTACAGTATTGTGAATGTCAAATTACATTATTGGAACCTTGCCGTCTTGACAGACGATAGTTTGTTACATTGTGCTTCAAAAAGGCTTAATAACTACAACCCATGGCGGTGGCGAATGTGACTGATAAGGCCAATTCGCGCTGTAAATGTCCGTCCACAGTGGATGCATGTGAACACATAGTCATTTTCATTTCCACCATCATGCACCATCTTACGCCTCACACGCTCATCTTACGCCTCACACGCTCAGTGTGTGACTTATCTGCAATAATTTTCTCCTTTGTCTTTATTCCATTTCTGATATTTTTCCTCCATGCAACACGTACGACTTGCTCCCAATGTGCATTATCAATGCCTGTATCAATCATGTCCCGCTTACACATTGTGAATATCAAATATATGGTCGATTATGTGGCATGAGGTATATAAAAGACTCCCATATAGTGGTGCTGGGGTTGTTCGAGTCCTTGCGTGTCTTCGGTGCTTTCTAGTGTCTTTATAACGTTGGCAATGCTAACTTGATTTTATAATTCTGTGTACAGAGCATGCGATGCATTTTCCCCCGCTTTAAATATTAGCAATTTATCCCCCATTTTCTGTAGTTTATTCGTGACTTGAATTAATTCCCACTTTAAAAAAGTGCGAGAAAAACAACACAAATGGAAGTTTCCTAACTACGTTCTGTTGGGACGAGGTCGGTCGTTAATGAGATGCTCTTCCTCTTTCTCCCCATCCTTATTTTACAGTTCATTGAAGTTCATCTTTCATAGCGCATGCGGATTTGTTTTAAATTCCTTGTAGGTGATTAATAAACACTAAATATAAAGCAGCACCAACACACGCACGCATACGCTCGCGCGCGCGCGCGCACACACACACACACACACACACACACACACACACACACTTACACAAACACGTCCCGATAATAGAATAAAAATTATAGTGGTTTAAACCGTCTTAATTGTTTTCCCTGTTTTTTTTTTTAAACAAAACTGATTTCCGGCACGACCATAAGTGCTGAATGTTATCAATAAAAACCAATTGAAATATAGGCATTTGAGTCGTCTGCCTGTGACGCCAACTGCTTATAAGTGTGCACCGTGCTATTATTACATGCTGTATTATTAAAGGCAATTTCCTAGCAGACACTGCCGTGGGAGTTAGTGCGAGGCAAGATCTGATTTAATCTTATGAAATATGTCTCGTGTTCATCACTTTCCCTAACTGCCTTCTTATTCTGCGGTTAATTACTTTTCAAATACTGTGTTTAACAACTTGTTCTGTTATAATTGTTTAAGTGGAGATCAGCATGGCCGAATGGAAAAGAGCGCTCGTTCCTGAACATCCGGTGTGCTGATGCCGAAGTTGCAGGTTCAACCCCATACAGCGGTCAGTTGGACTAGAATGTTGACTTCTCGTCCGTGACTTGGGGACGTAAATTCCAAGTACCTCTGAAGTCGGAGTGGGTTCGCCTGATGGCGAGGGACACTGGTAATAAGGAAAGCTAATCCACACGCAAAAATCAGCCCAGTGCACTAGAAGTAGTAGCACGTGTATGGACTATGCTTAAGTTCAAAGCAGACAAAGGCACACACAGAATTAAGTCACATGCCTGATTACGCATCTGCGTAATACAAGACCCGCAACGCAAGCATTGAAATACCAAATGCGTTGAGGTGTGTCTGTTGTTTACATATGACTGACCTCACAAAAATAATTTGTTTGAAATGTGGGTTTTGATACAAGGCTGAAAAAATAAACACCGCCAGAGATATATTTCTCAAATTGTGCTAAGGGATTGGAAAAGTTAATTATGTCTGTCAAAAGACACAGTAAGATCAACATGTTTTTCTGAGCTAACAAAAATGTCCACAGACAAAAAAACCACATGTCAACTACAAATCATAATTAACATTGCAGAACTTGAAAATATCTCACATGTGGAATATCTTGACTACAAAATCAACAAAAGTTGGAGTGTTCACAAAACGTCACGCGTAGACTGGTCGTAGCAATGTGGAGATTCAACAGTAGCTCAAAATCATCATCTTCATCATATTCACCATGTTGCCCGCCTTTTGCCACTAGGAGATGCAGTTACATCAGTGGTTCTCAACCTTTTTTGGCCCTTGCCCCCTTCACCATATTTTCAGAACGTCATTCTCCCACTTTTGTATTTCCTACCTAAAAATGTGGCCCGTGCCCCCCGTCACCATATTGTCAGAACGTCACCCCCCCCCCCCTCCTTTCGTATTTCCTACCTAAAATCCCCCCCCCCCCCTTTACACAGTATACGTAATAATGGAAGCTAAATTTAATAGCACATACTAAAACAAGTCTAGAGGTCCACATAAAACGTGATTTGTGGGTCTACTTACTTTATAAAATGAATTTTAGAAGAGTGAGACGTACAGAACCGTAAAGTATGAAGGGAGAAACAATATCAAGTAATCGGTTCTTGTATTAACGCGATCTTGAAATAATCTTAATTGCCCCCCCCCCCCCTCTGGAAACCCTAAAATTCCCCTGGGGGGGGGGGAATTCCCCACCGGTTGAGAAAACTGAGTTATATAGTACATAAAAACAAATATTCAATAAACAATTGCAACATTCTGCCAGTAACAACTAATAATGAGCTAGTGTTGAATTTATTTATTTTCTTCTTTTGTCTTAAACCATTGCTAAGATCATCCCTTGTCACAGCTTTAACTCCTGTCTCGACAAGTTGTTAAATTCATCCTTAACCATTACCTTAACTCCTACGGTCTCATTCAGTTATTAGACTCATCCCTAGTCATTGCCTTAACTCCTCCTTTTTCAAATAGTTAAACTTAACCAATTTTGGTGTTATTGTAACTCATGTTATGTCATACCTGTGCTAACGCAATCATTGTTAGCTTATATCGCACATATCATTTATCCAAGCGCACAATAAAATAATATAAAGACGAAATGTATGTGTAGGTCCGCTGTAAGCGTGTATGCTAGAAGCATGTTTTCTAACCACACCCCGCAGCATCTAACACTGGCTGTAAACTCATGTTTTTGTTTTTGTGTCCGCTTTCTTTGAACCCAAGCGCAGTCCTCACACGTGCTTTTCCTCTAGTAGTTGCCACTACCGGCGAGTACACTGAACTGATTTTTAAGTGTGGATTAGCTTTCTCTATTACTAGTGTCTCTCGCCATCAGGCGAAACCACTCCGACTTCTGAGGTACTTGCAATTTACGTCCCTAAGTCAAGGACGAGATGTCAACATTTTAGTCTAACTGAACTTTGCAAGGGTTGAACCCTCTACCTTGCCATCAGTATCCGACAGTTTAAGAGCGAGCGCTGTTATCAATTCGGCCATGCTAAACTCCTAAAGGCATGACAATTGTTACCTGAACTCTGACTACCCATACACATCCAGATATCACGTGTTCACCTGTTGAAGTAATCAGTGTACATCAGGTTGTAACTGTTATTGGACATGTGATCATTTAAGAGAGAGGTCTTTATGGTTCTCTTTTTACCACGTATCGCCTCTGACCAACTGTCTACGTTCTTGTTGAGTAGCTGCTCACATCTCTAGGGTGGTTTTGATTGTGCACGTGTGGCTTGGCGCCTCAGACACCTGATCACATACCCCAGACTGCCCAGAAAACGAATATAGGCAAACATTCTGAGCTAGAGAAACAATAGTAGAAGATACACTTTATTGACCACTGAGTGAACTAAAAAAGTGTGTGAAGTTAATAAAAGAAACAACATTGCAGCTATAGACAGTCAGTTTCAGACGAAGGGAAGAAGAAGAAGCAGCAGAAGAAGAAGAAGAAGAAGAAGAAGAAGAAGAAGAAGACACGTAGCCTAATTTGGTGTGTGTGTGTGTGTGTGTAAGGACAACTCTCTAAAGCCATTTAAGCAATTGCAATTTGACACTGTTAAAATTGACACGAACAAGACAACTTTGAAAATACTTAATGTTAATTAGAAAACAGCACACATCGTTTGTACGTTTGCAGCTAAATGCGAAACATCTCCAGTTACATTTTTATTTTTATTATAATTTCAGTAACATATTTGTTTCACTGTTTTTTAACATAACCATTAACATATTTCTTGTTTTTTGTCCCTTTTTAATTAACACATTATCTTTTTTTCCCCATTACATATCCATTAACATGTGTGTTTCAACATTTCCATTACGGGATTGTTTTTTTTTTTTTTTAAATTGCATGTCCATTAAAATATTTGCTTTTATTACATTTACAATAGCTAACCTTATGGGTTTTGCTTTTAATTTCCATTTCCATTAACATATTTGTTGCTTTTGTTTCATTTCCATTAACACATTTTTGTTTATCTTTCATTTCCAGTAACACATTTAAAAAAAAAAAAGTTGCAGTAATACATGTGTTGTTGGTTTCATTTCTTATTTTTTTTTTTTAATGTTTATTAACACACTTGGTGATGTGTTATTAATGTGTTTTCCCACTTTCCATTAACACGCGTTCGATCCCGGTTGATAACTATTATAGCTTTCAGATTTTATGTTGTCTAGTGCGTCTTCTAATCTCTATTTCCTTCATCTTCTTCTGTGAGTGCCAAATAATACTATGTGTGTCCATTTATGTAATCGTCTTAGTGGCCTCAACGGTTCTCCCCATTTATTTCTTGTGAAAGATTATGGACGATGCTTGGAAAAGGAGAGTCTGGCATATGAGACTACGACCTCCAGCATGAGAGTGAGGTGGAAGCAGTAACAGTGGCATTCCGTTGGTTAGAGGAGACCATTGCAACACATATTGCATTCATTACGGACTCAAGGAGTATGCTAAGTAAGGTGGAGAAAGGAACGTTTCGTGTGGAATGGCTATCCTCACTTCAGAGGCCACAGATTGTGATACATATATGAATGTTTTTCCTCTGGCCATGGGGGGGGGGGAGGGGGTGTGAACAGGCTGATAGGCTGGCAGGGAATGCACCTCTTGGTATTAGATTACCCGTGGTCTTTGGAGAGGTGGTCGAGCGCCTGTGGGACAAGGTGGAGAAGGCGGGGAAACAGAATGAGAACTCGTATATGGAAAGAATAAAATCTCTTGAATCGGCAGGGGTTCTGGAAGAATCTCAAAACTGAGAGGGAAGACAATGAGAACTTTCAGTCAAATAGCGGTGAGAACGATTAGTGGTTTGACTCTTCGCTGGCTGTTGAACGAGGGGACGGAGCGCGTATGGGAAGTTCTGAGTGCAGTGATGTCGGTTCTTAACTCAACACAACTCAACTCGATGTGATAGAAACAGTGACTTCATCAATTTTCCTCTGAGAACGATGGGATAGAAACAGTAACTTAAAATTTCCTCTGGGTATTGGGTTGGAGTTTTTTCATCCGGAACTATACAGGAGGAGCCGTAGTCTCGGGCTCAAAAAGTGCCGAGTTCGGTCCCTGCATAGGGCTGGGGATTTTTCCAGTAACCATTGATATCTAATGATATCACACGTACCTCAGATCACCTTTGTAGTGAGATCGGATGCTTAGTCTTCTCGGATAAGGAGAACGAATCGGCAGTCACTAGAAATATTTCATTGACCCGGGTCGTATCCCGTATGGCTCGGTCTCTTTCCGCAGGGCGACCCGGCGAAAGCGCCGCACAAAGCACTAACTCCGTAGCTCCAGCGACGACCCCCAGGAGTCTCCGAGAAAGATGCACTCGTGAACCGAAAAGGCAAACCACTCAATTTAGCAACAGTCGGCCGCCATCGTTCCGAACATGCAGTTCACGCTACACTACTTAGGGTTTCTGTGTATCTATTCCAGCATGGGCCACATACAACAAGATGGTACATAGCATTCAGTATAGTGTGTAGATGTTCGCATCCAGGTTCAGTGCTGGTTGGGCATTTTCAGATAGTTAGTTAGTTAGTTAGTTAGTCCACAGATAATCCTCATTGCACATCGAACCATTCAGCCCATAAGTGCTCGGATCCCCTCCTCAGCAACTCCCGCAGCGTGTAGCGGCTCACGACACCAGTTCTGTGTTGGTTTATCAATCTTCTTTGGCTTCCTGCGTAATGTTCTTGTTTGGCCACACCTCTTTTAATTTGCAGTTCACGCAGTATGGCCATGGTTGTAGATTCACAGTCATCACTTGGTTCTCGCAACAGTCTTACTTCTTGTAGAGCATTCAGAATGTCAGCCTGGTCCATGGCGCGTCCGCCCTCCACAGTAGCGGGCATTTTCAGATTTCAACGGTTGAAGTTTCTTTTCTGCATTCCCTCTCCCATATGCAGATTGATTTCCCTGACTTGTGAGCTATGTCCGCCCACATGTTCTGTCGACTTTGTTGCCCTAACCAGAATGTGAAGAAAAGGTAACAAAAACAACCCAAGCAGCGTAGATGAAAGGAGTCTCTTCTGCAAGAAGAAGTATGAAGCGATGTGGGGAAAGCCACCATGAGTCTGGAGATTCGACTTACCTCCTTTCACCTAGACAAATCTCCAGACGTTGCTCCTGTACTATTGGATTGGGAAAGCCCGCACAAGTGTTAGGAATACTGAAATATTATAAGATCAGCATTTTAAGATTATTTGAAACCTGAGAAAATTAAATAATAATAAATTTTGGGATAATGTTAATCAAGATGGAATGAGACAAACGGCTTGTAAACACAGGTAAAACTGCTGTTCTCGGGCCATACCCAGGAAAATACGTCTCAAATTGAAGGCGTGGCTCCACTCCTATATAAAGTGGCAGAATAATAACACAACATATAGGACCACTCATGTGATCCAGTGTTACGCACCTACAAATAACCAGGGTGAATCGGCTATGGATATATTTTACATGCAATGTCAAAGTACTATAGGTAATCAAATATATGAAAATATCAACATTTTCCAGAACAGCCTAGACCTAAGAACCTAAACTAGACCTAAAAGCAGCTCTCCGTGAATTGTGTCAGAATTCCGAAAGGCTGTAATACAATGGGACGCTTAACATTGCAACATACCTGGAAATGAAGAGACTAACTGACTGGCAAAAGAATGTGGAAGACGAACTCGGTCTGATGTAGATATAACCTACTATGAAGCCAAGAGATTTACAAGAAGCACTTACTGAACCGAGTGCGAATTAAAACACTCAGGCCCGAATCTGAACACGGAGGCCACCAGAAAGATGATTCATATTACCAAAGCCACCGACAATAACAAGTAAAAATCTTCAGTGTCCGCATAGGACACAGCAGGCTGAAATACTAAATGTTGAATAAACAAAGGATAACATATACTGTTAAATGTAACTGTGGGGCTGGTGAAATGACAACTAAGCGTTTGTTGCAGGTGTGTACAACATATGCAAACCAGAGAATATACTATTTTCGTCTACATCCCTCTCCATGTGAAAACAGACTGTATGGAGAAGAGAATTGGGAGAAGATGAATAACGGAGGCAGCTTCAGGAGATGGCAAAACAAATGAGTGGTGGGAGGGGGGGGGAGTTGCCGTTAATGGTTGTGTGTCTATGCTCTGTTGGGGGACGAAACGCGGCAGCAGAAGAAGTAAAAAGGGAGGCGGAAGAAGTAAAAGAAGAGGTGGAGAAAGAATCACTGTCGATAGCAGACAAGCCGATCTCGTGGTTCCCACTATAGTCGACTCGCGCGCTGTCACGCAGAGCCAGCCAGGGATAAGTCTCTCAATTGCCGTGTCTTGAATGGCGTCACATAGGAATGTACGGCAGTAGCAAGTGGATTTTCAAAAGACATGTCTCTGTGGTGTCCAGTAGGAGAAATCATCTGAGACGGAAGCTTAGAAGGTTATCCTGGAGTTTTCCTGTGTGCTACATAAGACAATGTTTTGTTCCGAAGGGATAAATAGAAAGTAAGTTGACTTTTCCCCCTCTCATTCAACAGCATTTAGTTCAATCATTCTTTCGTATAACTGGCATGTCTGTTGTTATTTTAGAAAATGGCTTTTCACAATGTTTTTAACTCATGCCTCTTGAGTGGTAATTAGATTCGTACATTACACCTCATTTTCTAATAATTCGCCACTATTGGAACAGGCCGACAGGCACGTGTGCTAGCCACTGCGCTATATGTACTCTCAGTTGTTGCTATTGCTGCTGTTATGTTTATACTTTTTCACTTAATGGTATACTCTGTTGTTATCATCATAAATTAATAATTCATTAACTCATTTTGTGCTCGTGCATGAATAATCTGAACATTTCAAATTACATATCAGTTTCTGCCCTCTTCGTCTTCATGTCTATTAGCTGTTAGCTGACGCTTTTCGTTCCCCCGACGATGTCGACCGACATTTGTGTTGTGGTTGGTTGTTATGTGGCGGGATCATTTGGTTGGTTGTGAATGATCTGGAAGAATGGGTTGTAACTCAGTAAGCCCAATGCTTTGTTGCAGAGGTCGTTTGAGCCCTGGAATTATCTTACATCTATCGGAGTTGGTTTAGAGACTTGTCTTCCGATCTGGTACCAAAATACCATCACTGCGGGACCTTTGCTGCACAGCTCTCCTTGCCCTGTCCGAGCTCAGAAACCTGCGGGTGGGCTAGACCAATGCTGGAACTTCACACCTGTGAGAGGCATATTTGAATATATAAAGGTTGTGATTCAACTCAGCACATACAAATTAGCTGGAATTAGGCCTATGTTGGTCATATTTTATTTTCAACGCATTGTGCATACGGATTGCATGATCGGATATCACTATTGCTATTGGATTATCCTGCACTTTTCAGTGCTTTGGCACATACATTTTAGCTCTATGTGTCCATCTTATTGACTCGGCGCACAGATAGATGATATGACGACGAAATGTGCCGAATAGTCACAAGTAGGCTCTAGCCACAACTTTAATACTAGCAGCCCGGGACGTAGAGGTTTTGTTAATAACACTTCACAGCTTAGCTGGAGAGTTGGTCATAGGGGAACCATGATGGAAGCACGACCACGATGGTAGGACGAACACTCAGTGCAAACTAACCATGCCATGAACACTCAGTACAAGCTAACAGGATATCCATACAGCAGTGTCCGTCTGCTCTTTTCGTATGCTGCACACATTCTTGTGTTACCGATTTAACTTTATAATTAAATGTTTTCAGTTTGGTAATATTTTATTTGAGACAGCGGCGAATTCGGCATACTTCCTTTTAAGAGGTGGGGGTTGCGTGGTCTCGAGGTATGGTGTCCGCCTCGAGTGCTGGAGGTCCCGGGTTCAAGCCCCGGTGAGGACCGGGATTTTTTCACGTGGACTTCTAGTAATAAAATTTCCCCTGGTCTCTGGGTAGTGAGATCGGACGCCCGTGTGTAGTGTTGCGCTCGTAAAAATTCCCTTGGCAGTTGGAAATCGAAAAATAGTAGCCTAACGGCGCTGCCCGGGAAAAATTTCGAGTTAAAAGTCTACCCAAAGTATTTCAGGATCCTGGCCTATGCTACGGAGTTCGTGCACTGAGCTGAGTTTCTCCAGACTCAGGTTTGAGTTAGGAGGAGAACGGAGCACTTATGGGTTACACCCGTGTGACGTGATGTTGACCCATCGACTAAACTAAACTAAACAAAACTAAACCTTTAAGAGGCAAACATCTAAGAACTGAATAAACGATGCACTTGACATCGAAATTTGCTTAGGGTGGGGTGAGAAGGAGTGAAGATCCCCTGATTGTGTGACTAACGGTTTCAACGTTCGTGCTTGTTAGTATCCTAAACACATTATGTTAAATAGTCAGTCAGCCAGCCAGCCAGCCAGCCAGTCAGTCAGTCAGTCAGTCAGTCAGTCAGTCAGTCAGTCAGTCAGTCGCGGTTCCAACTTGTCGACAAAAGGTCGGCCCATTATGTTCCGTTCCTCTGCCAGTGAATATCACACAAAATGCTCCTCACTGCCCCATATGAAAAGTGAAACAGACAAGAGTCTAACTAGACAAACCAACAGCTCGCACAGATATACAATGCTTAATGCCGCTGCCAGAGTGCCAACACAAATGTCCGACACGAAAAATACAGTTCATCGTCGACTGAAGCGGCAGTCACTAGAAAACCAGCAGCACACATGACTGCATAAGACAACCCAGCTAGTTCAGTGACCTACCGGTCACTATTTTTCTGAACATGAAATTCACGCTACAAGCAACCGCGGACAGATGTAAAACGCACTCTGCACGAAATTCTTAGCTCACAATGTCGCTCCATGCCCTCAACTCAGTAGCAGGGGTTTGAACCATGCACTTCCAGTCCAACATGAGGAAAATGCTTAAGCAGACCGTAGCCACAGGCATAAACACTTCAGAGTCCTTAACAGCTCCCCCGCATTTTCTCGATGTTGGGGACTGGGAGTCTTTTATGTTAAATGTTACTGTCATAATTATATCGGTTCGCCATTTTGTTTGGAGCCAATATAGAATAATGTTCTGTGAAAGAACACTAGGGTGGTGTCTTTTCTCAGCCTTTAATTAAGTCACCGGCTGTAGTGGATTGAATCAGAAGCTATGCGTCTGTTACGGATAATATAAACAGATTATTGACAAATTACCGTAACAATAGCAAACGCTACATGCTGCTGGCATTTTCAAGTGTGGATCTTATAACGAAGCGACTGCATTGTTCGTGTAATGCTTCGCTGGGTGTAAACTCTGGAAGTTTATCTATACGAAACGAAACGTCTTCCTCTCTTGTAAAACAAAGTTCCCATGTTTTTTTTGTTTTTGTTTTTTGTTCCGGAAGAGACCTTGTAGAGGTTTGACCATTGTTGTGTCTGTATGCACGTTATATTTACATTACCATGTTCTACCCGGCTGTATTCATAAGAAATTGTACAGATAATCCCATAATAGGCGCTCTCATCACAGCAATGTAAAGAGCCTCTATCCTCGCCATGAGTATATTCGGGTATGGTTACTTTTTATACAGACCAAATGACGGGTGATATGGTCAGTATCACACCGGTTGCATTTACTCCCATAGACATTTGGACATGCCCACTTTAGGCAGATCCAACCTGTGAGCGCAGGTGCATTTTAAAAATGCACCTGGATGTGAATCTAACCCTTGACCATCTGGCTGACACGCAAGCGAGCTAGCCACTGAACTACCACGGCTCACGGGATAGTTACACACAATATTCTCACTCAGACACACACATGCCACGGAGGGAAGCACCGGTAATGTGGTGGTATTATGGAAGCTACATAGTCTGTTAAACCACGAACTGGCTGCCTGTAACTCAAGTAGACTGGGTAGAAACTACACTGTGAATTTTGGTTTTAAATAAGCAACCAGTGGATAGTTTAAGTAAAGGACCATTTCACGCTTAAGGCGCAATGGGCATATTGTGCTAGACCCATATTTTTGTTTAGACCAATCGGCACTCGATGGCTGATGTGGTTAGTATCAGTCCGGCCGCCTTCACTTCCCTGGACATTTCCTGGTACCTGTTTAAGACTGGGTCGACCTGAGAGCCCAGTCAGTTTTACAGATTCGTATCCACCCCGATGAGAATGGAGCATGTGACCATGAGGCCGTCAGGCGAACGTCTAGTCACTACCACGTTTGTAGTGCATTGTGCCAGTGAATTATGCTTAGAACAGTACAGATGGCGGGTACTATAGTAGACGCTTAAAGTGATACGACATCGCGTAGTCATGCGGGATGCCGAGCTGCACTGGCGATCATGCTCCTCCACTACCGTGTAGGATGGTTTACTATCTCATAAACCTTGGTAGTATATCTGATACCTGGCTTTCTCGGATAAGGGGGTATTAGGATACCCTTGTGCACCAAGCTCACGTTCAACAATTCCACCGCAGCTGGCATTAGAACGGATTAGACTGATTAGGCTGCTGCCCAATCGCACTCTAGACATGAGAACAACTTCGTAGGGGGCGCCTTAGCGGAATTGATTGGTATATGTGGCGATAATATCACGAACACGGTAGGACGAGGGTTCCACGCCTGGGTTCATCGCATTCTATGTGAGGAACAAAATTGGCCACCAATTCCTCCATGCGTTCATGTTAATGTTAGTTGCATATCATTTACAGGACGTCACAGACAACCCCATCATTTTTTAGCTGTTTGTGATCTTTTAGCAAATTTGCACTCAGTAGTTTGGCATTGCTTTCTGAACGACCGACACTCATACCATTGTATGAAAACCAACGTAAGGCGGCCTTTTGAAATCGCCCGCAGGTTTGTTTCGAACACGGTATGCGGGATTACAAAACTCTCCTAGAGTGAGCAATGAGATCAGATATAAACACTTATAAGGGTATCCGTTTGCAATCAAAGCCATCATCTACAAATCAAGACCAAGTGAAACCCGTGTGGCCGCCTGCATCCTTCCGAGAACATTCTATGATGCTCTTTATGTGAGCCTGGAATCACAGATACCCAGCGGCCGGGACAGACAGCCCCTCGTGAACCAGACGTCGCTGTACAAGCAGGCGAATGTCCACTGCACCATCACGGCTATTTGTGCATCTGGTACGGGTGCTCCCATGGGAGATGCTGCTATTGGGTTATGACGTGTTAGACTTTACCACGTATTCTACGCCAGACATAATGCGGTTGGCTGGCCATTTCTCTCTCTCTCTCTCTCTCTCTCTCTCTCTCTCTCTCTCTCTCTCTCTCTTTCTCTTTCTCTGTCTGTCTGTCTGTCTGTCTCTTATCTCTCTCCTCTGACTCTCCTTCTCCTCTGCATCTCTCTCCCCTCTGTATCTCTCTCACCTCTATGTCTCTTGTTATCTCTCCTCCGTCTCTCTCTCCTCTCTGTCTACTCTCCTCTCTGTCTCTCTCTCTCCTCCAGTATCTCTTAAATCATCAAAACAAAAGTCCAGGCCAGTTTCTCATTCTCCAGCAGTTCAGACCAGCAAGGCACTCAAGTCGGCTCGGTCTAAGAGACTGAATGCCTAAAGAGAAAAGACAACGAGAGAATGAGAGAGAGAGAGAGAGAGAGAGAGAGAGAGAGAGAGAGAGAGGAGAGACAGACATAGAGGGGAGAGAGGCGTAGAGACACAGACAGGGAGAGCGTCATAGAGAGGCAGACAGAGAGGGAGAGAGATATACCAAAGAAAAAGAAGAGATTATGCTTATGTATTGTTGTTGAAGCGAACTTGATAAGCACAGTGACATGTGTCTGACGCTGTCTGCATGCATG